>JAHKKF010538580.1:0-19352 GCA_019740295.1 Labeo calbasu
AAAGCAAAGCAACGTATAGCAAAACAAACTGAAACAAAACAAAACAAACTGAAGCAAAGCAATACAAAACAAAACAAGAAAATGAGTTATATTTAGCAGGAAAAAAACATTAACTAACTAAATGAATTAATTAATAAATAGGGAAAAAGGCTAAAACATGAGTACAGTATTTGATGAGGAAAACATCTATAAATAAATAAATAAAGTACTACATAGGAAAACACTCTTGCTGCAAAAATTCACATGGATTTTTTTTTTTTTTTCTTGAGGTAAAAGTACATCTTTTGAAGGAAACTCGCATAGGGGTTCGTGACATGTCGTGAGAGATAGTGGCCCAATTAGCTGTTGTCTAAGCTGAGTAATACCGTTTGTTTGTTGGAATGCTTATTCAAGCCGGCCAACTGATATTTTCCCACTAATGACCATTCGTACCAACATTGCCTAGACTTCCTTGACCTCTGAGGTTATATGAACTTGTTAATGGGGTGTTGCCATTAGCAACAAAAACTGGGAAAAAAAGGCTTGCTGTAATGAGGATGATCAAATTCTAAAATGTGTTCTGGAATTATGAGATTTCACATAACCATCTGACCCACAATTTAACGGCTATGGGGATAGTTTGATCCTCCCCCAGCTTCAACATATTCTTCAAGTAAAAAATAAGATTTAGCATAAACCAGTTTCACACCATTACAAAACAGAATGATATTGATATACGATATAAGTTTTACGATCTAATCAATCATTTTCGAGAGCTTTCTGACCCTGCATAGACAGCAACACAACTGAAACATTCAAGGCTCTTAACCCTTTAACTGTCAACCCCATTTTTGAACATAGATGTGAAAATGCACTATCCAAACTGAAATTGTTATAATTCATTAACAAATACATTTTCTAATATGATTTTGAAGTACCATTTCCATGCTAAAGCAATGTCAGATTTTAAAATGGGTTGAATTTTACATGATAGGGAAAAAGGCAACAAAAAAGACAGAAGGTCAAAACTCCTGTTATGATGTAGATTTTTGAGGTGCACTCTTGTCATAAATTAATCTATTTCTGTTCCTACATAATTTGTAAAAAAAAATATATATATATATATATCTATTTAGGAGTCTTATTAGACCTTTCCAACAATGTATAGTTTGTCATGATTAGATTAGGATTTAATTGTAATATAGTGAACTGAACTTAGGTGTCCCTCTGAGGGGACAGATGACAGCTAAAAGGTTAAAGCAGAGCAAAACAAAACAAACTGAAGCACAGCAAAATGAAACAAACTGAACCAAAGCAAAACAAAACAAATTGAAGCAAAGCGAAGCAAAGCAAAGCAAACGAAAACAAACTGAAGCACAACAAAACAAAACAAATGGGACCAAAGCAAAACAAAAGAACATCATTAAAATAGTCCATGTGACATCAGTGATTCAACCTTAATTTTATGAAGCTACGAGATTATTATCGTGTGCAAAGGAAACAACAATTACAACTTTGTTCAACTATTTCTTCTCTTTCGTGTCAGTCTTCAATGCCTCAACTACTTTACTGGGCCTTAAACATGGTAGTTACATTGCTGTCTATGCAGGGTCAGAAAGCTCTTAATTTGTGTTCCGTAGATGAACAAAGGTCTTATGGGTTTGGAACGACATGAGAGTTAGTAACCAATGGCAGAATTTTTATTTTTGGATAACCTATCCCTTTAAAACATGTAGTGACACTTAGTGAGTAAATGTTTACCGTCTAGTTATCAGTAGGACATTATTACGCTCCAGCAGCTTCAATATATCGTGCTTATGGAGATTAGGCAAACCTCATCACTTCATTCTACAGGTGTTTCCACGGCAACCATCATGTCAACTCTCCCAGGACTTGCCTTCTGGTGTCAGAAATTGATTAAGACACCCATCACATCTCCTTTACTCTATGGTGACAGCACAAGGTGAAAATATTCACTGAAAAAAGGTAGAAAATTGGAGATGAGAAGCAAGGCGATGTTGACAGAACTAGGGCTAAATAAGGCCCACCGATCTGACCGGCATATCAACAGTAAATCGCCTTGGAGGGGTCCTATCTTTTCACTCAGTCTCTCTTTTCTCTCCCTCCTCCAGGCAGAAAATTGTGTTAATGCTTCACTAACACATGTCAGCCAAACTAAATGCTGCCCTGATAAAGACATGAGCGGACAGTAAGGCTGTGAGGAGAAAACAAATGCAGGGCTAAAACAAAAGCAAGAGCTCTTGACATTGGTCGCCTTTCACAGCCCGGCTACAGCCGGCATGACAGGGGTGGAATCTGAAGGGTTTGGGGCTCCGGTCTTCAATCACATTAATTAAAATGGAGGATCCTTCACCTTGTCAATCTAATCAGCATGTTGGAATCAGTGAAGTACACTGCAAAAACATGACGGCGGCAACTGAATTAAATCTAAGGCTTAGCGATATTTCATGGGTGTTATCTTGTGTTACACGGCTCTTACAACAATGGCTGGAGATGCTAATAGAGGACTCTAGAACATTGCATTTACATGCATTTATCGTACAATAGGACCTTTTTTAATTCACTGATAACACAAAGCTGTTATCAGCAACAGCACTGGCAGAAATAGGCTTTGATACTGAACTCTTAAAGAGATAGTTCATCCAATTTTTGTATTTTTACTCCTTTTTTTACTTAGTCCAAAGCCATATCATTTTCTTTCTTCACAAAAGTAAATTCTTGAGTAATATTGTGGCTACAAAACAGATGGAATTTTGACCTTCGTTTGTTCTTTTAGGTGTTCAAAATGAATTGTTTGCTTCATTTCAGAAAAGTGCTCTCAATGACACATTTGCAAATCAGACTGATTCAGTTCTCAAGTTTTGTTTGATGACTCAATTCGTTCGCATCAGTTCACATAGAGAATATTACAATAGATGTGAAACATAGTGCACACTTTTAAAGAAAGTCATTCCATTTAAGAAAGTCAGGTACAGGTTCAGACAGGGCGTTTCTGGGGCTGGTGGCAAAACATCAGGGGCTAGTAGTGGTGGATGGGAGCTCACATCATAATTACGTAAGATTTTGTTAGACACAGGTGGGTGAACCTGGATCCTTCTATATTTTAAAGTTAAATTCATTAATTTGGTGCACTTTGAGAGTTCAAAAATAAGAGCTATAAGTTAACCCATGTTCAGTGTGCAAATTGAAAAGAAAAAAGGTAGATGACCTGACTTACTCCTCTTCTGATTCTCTGAAAACATTGGATCATGAACTCATCGTGTGAGCAAAGTCATATTCAGCGTTCGATTTTAGTTCATTTGACAGATACTTTGCCAAAGCAGTGGCATAAAACAACATTGTTACACTATGAAAAAATAGTAAATAGTAATCACTGCAAATAGCAAACATATCAAAGTATTATCACAAAATTATAACGTTACAAAAATATATCACACAAATAAAATAATACATTTAAAAATAAATATTTGCATGTAAAAATAGTGCTCCATTTTTTTTTTCCAAATTCCATTTTTTTTTTCTAAATTCTTTTTTTTCTGTTTTAGTTTTTCTGGACTCCTTTTTAATGGGTAAATGTAATTTTATTAATCAATAAACATGTCTAATTAATTAAAACAATGAAACGTATACAATTTAACTGCAATTTATCAAAAGTTAAGTTATGTTTAGGGCCCTATGAAATGTTTTATTTTTTCTCAGCTTATATTTTATTGTTACCAAATTTGTTTCAGCATGTCTATTTATTAAATGCATAAAACAACTTTTATTTATTTCTACAACAGCCTTATGAAATTCTGTGTTGTGTGTTTACATTTTTCTGGTTATGAAATAAAGGCATAAAATATTAATTTATCTTTTAATTCATAAAAATTCAATTTTGGCAAATAAAGGGAATGTATTAATGAAATTTAAAAGATGGAAGAAATATTGTGTAACAAAGTTTTATTAATTTTTCAACAGTAGTAGTAGTAGTAGTAGTAGTAGTAGTTCTGTAGGTACATACATTCTACTGAATGATAGTAATGTATTTCTGCCACACTGTCTATACAAGCTAAACCGAACTTTTATTTTGATGAGTTTCCGTGAATACCTCTACATTTCTGTGAGTATATAACCCTGGGTTACTCAAATGAAACAGTGTTACGCGCGCTTGTGTGTAGTAAAAAGAAACCGCGCCTGCATCTGCATCATTCATTCATAAAGAGACACGCAGAACATGCAGGATTCATATTTAAATGGTATTTTGCAGCGTAATATTTACAGATACTAGTCAATATCGCTATTTGTTTGAAGTGTAATGACCGACTTTTGGTTAATTCATTCAAACTTTAACAAATTCCGTGAATTCCTCGGAAATCGCGATACAAAAACATTCGGGGCTAAAGAAAAATTTTTCGGGGCTCGAGCCCCGAATGATTAACCCTAACGACGCCCCTGGGTTCAGAACTAAATTACGTAAATAATGACATAATATTTCATTTTTGGATGAATTATCCCTTTGAAACAAAACAAAACAAACTGAAGCAAAGCAAAACAAACTGAAACACAGCAAAACAAAACAAACTGAAGCAAAGCAAAGCAAAACAAAACAAACTAAAGCAAAACGAAACAAAACAAATGGAACAAAAGCAAAACAAAACAAAAGAACATCATTAAAATAGTCCATGTGACATCAGTGGTTCAACCTTAATTTTATGAAGCTACGAGAATACTTATTGTGTGCAAAGAAAACAGAAATAACAACTTTGTTGAACTATTTCTTCTCTTCCGTGTCAGTCTTCAGTGCCTCAACTACCTTACTGGGCCTTGAACATGGTAGTTACGTTGCTGCTGCAGGGTCAGAAAGCCCTCAGATTTCATCAAAAATATCTTAATTTGTGTTCCGAAGATGAACAAAGATCTTACGGGTTTGGAACGACATTAAGGTGAGTAATCTATGACAGAATTTTCATTTTTGGGTGAACTATCCCTTTGAATTTTTAATTGTCAGATGAAACTTAAGCTTCTTTATAGGGAAAAAAGATTAATATTAAAATAAACAGTAAAAAAATATATATTCTATGCATCATCTTTCCATCACAATGCAAAATGTGCATGTATATGTATATGCATATATATATATATATATATATATATATAATTTATATATTTAGCCATTACATTAGATGGAAGATATAAGAGTATTATAGAAAAAAAGAAAGTGTCCTTNAAAAAAATATATATTCTATGCATCATCTTTCCATCACAATGCAAAATGTGCATGTATATGTATATGCATATATATATATATATATATATATATATATATATATATATATAATTTATATATTTAGCCATTACATTAGATGGAAGATATAAGAGTATTATAGAAAAAAAGAAAGTGTCCTTTTGCTCAAAAATATAGTAACATATACAGTAACAGAAAAAGAAAAAAAAAATTCTTCTCACGCCTACAAGGGAGGACATCTTGACAGTTTATTGGTAAGCCCTGTAGCTTCTAGGCTGAGGCAAGTAGCAAACTACTTACATTGTTCCCAGAGCTTGATGAGTCAGGAAAGCTCTTTAGAGAGGAAGGAAAACTGTGATGCACCAGTGAAAGAGAGCAGACCAATTCATCCCTTTACTAGACTGTGTCTACAGATTATGAATCACAGCACTGCAGAGAGGATCTGTAGCCAGTTCAGGATCTTGCAAGGCCGAGAAGCCATCCACTATCATCAGAACACCTGCACTGAATGCCAAAGATGGAGAGCCAAACCATCCGTCCCAGAGACAGCTGACCTCCCTGACTCAGTGGATTGGGCCCTTACAGATCAAAGTAAGGAGATACATCAAAAAAATAAAAAAAAATAAAAAATCACCTATTCTTACTCACTTCTGAGGGTTCATTGCCACTTCAGGATTTTTTTTCCATTCCAAGTGCCTGAAACTGAAATCTTAAGTCAACACTGAGATTGACATGAAGGTCATCATAACTGTTTCATGTGCCTGCTTTCATTCCTTTGTTGTGTGACAAAGACCATGTACATGAAAGAAAATGGCAAATATTAGAATGATCAAAAGTACCCTATTAAAAAGTCGACTTAAAAGAACAATTAGCAGAAAAAGGTCATATGTAAAAATCCCTATTAAGGATTGAGGATTCCACAGAAAATACAGTTGTTACTAATCAAATAAAATCACTGTGTAAATCAAGGAGCTACTTGAGGACTATACAAATTCTTAGCGTTGTCAAAGTGAACATGTTCACTTCAGATGTTAATTAAACATGCTTAACACAATTTATAAAACGGATAGTTCCAGTCCTTGATTCTGATTGTTGTAAATTATTCTACAAACATATACCTTTGTTTATGTCTGTGTTGCTCGGCAACTACTTTGTTGCAACTACAACTGCTTCTGAGGAACTACATTTTTTGGTGAAAGATTAATGTTTTTATTAATATCATTACACGTTATTTGCTCTGTTTTATTTTGTGAAAACTTAATACATATATGGAATAACTATTTTATAAAAGCAATAAGCCCCACGAAGCCATGGTTTACAGTGATTTTATAACAGCTAAGGGGGTTTTAGGCACTCCGCTTCATGTTATGCATAACAACGCCCCTTAGCTGTTATAAAAATTACTGTAAACCATTGCTTATGGGGCTTATTGCTGTAGTTTAATACTTTGGGCCCTATTTTAATGATCTAAAATAGTCGGTGTGCCAGGAGCACGGTTTAAAAAGGTTGTATCTATTTTCTTAATGAGTCATGGTGTGTTTTGGGCGTAACGTGCAATAAACCAATCAGAGTCTTATTTCCCATTCCCTTTAAAAGCCAGTTGCCCTTGCACCATGGCGGATTCACTATTTGCAAGAGCAAAGACAGAATGCTTCTCCAGAGAGGTTAAAGCGTACATAATAATAATCTTTTACATTGTAATCTTTTCATTTTTTACATTTGGCATGTTTGTGTGCTGCTGCGCTCGCTATCCCAGCTGGCACAAAGTTTGGACTCAGGATGCAGAATCCTTGGGGTACGAATCCCATGAAAAACATTAAAGAGCTGAACAATGAGAGACTGAAAAACAAGTAAAATAGCATGCTTGTGCAGTTACATTTATATAAATAAAATAAAATAAAATAAAATGTTAAAGGAGCAGTCCACTTCCAAAACAATTAAAAAAAAAAAAAAATTAATTAAAAAAATACATTTTATCTCCAACACTCGTCTTGTCTCGCTCTCCTTGATCTCTGTGTATTCTGGCATCATCCTACATCGCTGCAGAAGTTCCGACCCAGTCTTTGCGAACATGCAAAGAAGATCAAACACCCTTAACAAAATAGGTAAAATAGCGATATAGGACGATTTTGAAATTGAGGGAGAACGTGAGATGGGAGTTTTTCACATACCCTAACTGTCATGAACTGGAAAAAAAAAAACAGTCCAGGCAGAGACGAGACAAGACGAGCGTTTGACATTAAAAAGTATATAAATTGTATTATTTTTATGAAAATAACCGATCGTTTCGGTAGATAAGACCCTTCTTTCTCAGCTAGGATCATTTACAACCGCATTTGGGATCGTTTTAAGCCACATTTAAACTGCCTTTTGGAAGTTCAAAATGGGGACACCATAGCAGTCAATTATATGGAGAAAAATGCTGAAATGTTTTCCTCAAAAAACATCATTTCTTTACGACTGAAGAAAGAAAGACATGAACATCTTGAATGACAAGGGAGTGAGTACATTATATGTGAATCTTTGCTTTGGAAGTGGACTTCTCCTTTAACTAATATTCGGCATCCATTGTCCTCTTACATTATAAGACAAAACATACATTTTGTCAAAGGGTACATGTCAAAAGCACATTAATCAAACTAAATTGAAGCGTAAAAATGAATTTAGGATTCAATAGCACTAGGTCTGTCATTGAGTCTTCTATTCTACCATGCTCCTTAGCCGTAAACAGAGGTGTAAAAGTATGTTGAGCTGGATCACAGCCTCACGCTCACATCATTATACTGGAGCAGGACCAAATTTGCATCACAATTGCCACCAGCAGAATTTCTCACCTCCAGCTCGAGCATGGCTGCACTCTCACAGCTAAACAACCACACAGAAAAGAGCTTCTGCTTCACAAAAGAGTACAGTCAAAATCTTCTCTCATGCAGCTGAAATTGTAAAGACAGATTTCAGAAGCTTAAATTAATTAAAAAAAATGAAAATGATGTACTATTTTCTTACCTTTATGCTCTTCCAAAGCTGCATTACTTTGTTTCTTTGTGGCAAAAGGGTCAAATGTACAAGAGTATTAAATAGCATGAAAAAACCTATTTCATCTCATAACAATATCAATTTAAACTTCAATACATTTTATTTAATTGTACATAATATGAAATTAAGTGTCTGCATTAAGTAAGAGCCAGAGAACCATTCTGACTTATTGTAACATTACCATTTGACTGCTGTACTACACAGACATTAAACATTTCCTTAAATAACATAAGCAGACCTGATTTAAACCCAAGCCTATTCCCAGGGATGGAATCACTATAAATTGTAGATGACGGTCCTGTTCTGTATTCCAGATACCACAGTTACTTTCATTTGAGCAGCTGAAAAACAAAAATCACACTTAGTTTCTGGCCAGGAGGTAAGTCTGTCATGTTTAAAGACCTGGTGGATGCATTAAGGCAGAGGTCCCCAACCGCGCCGTGGAAGAATATCTACCGGGTCGCGAGAACGTTCTGGGGAAAATTTGTATATAATGCTCTGTTATTTAATGTGCGTAAATGATTGTTCTAATTATTCTGTACTTTCATTGTATACGATTGATATGGAGTACCAATTTGATGATTTCATGTTAAATTAGTAAATAAAAGATTGATCTGATATGTCATATAATCTAGGGATCGCAGTTGATCCGTGATAGCACGAACCAGGTCCAGACCCCACAGTTTGGCATGTGATTTGTAGATTAATTTGCCAATTTAGACGTTCAAGCTATTTAAAACCACAAGAAGAAGAAACGAAACAGAACTAAATTAGTTGTACGCTCTGTTCTTGCACGCACCCAAAGCGCGCACAAGTACAGAGGGGTGTTTCAGACAGCTCGGCGAGTCAATGGATATCATACAAGAAACGTGAAAACTTTGTGCATTAGTTATGCCGGTGAACGTCTTAACTTCAGTCAATTCACTATACAGAAAGCGAAAGTTAAAAAAAAAAAAACTGACGAAGTTTTCTAATGCTGCATTAACGGCGCATATTCTCTCAGAGACAACAAGAGACGAATCTGCTTCAACATATGCTGATAACGGTGCGCCCCCAGTCCGCGAAAATATTTTCAAACCGCAACCGGTCCGTGGAGAAAAATAGGTTGGAGACCCCTGCATTAAGGAGCTAGGCAGGCATTGAAAAGATTAAACTGTATCACAGACTGAAGGACTAAGTACTGGAGGTACTGTACTTGTCATCTGGTAACATATCATTTAGCAGAAACTAAAGAAAGGCCCATATCAAATACCTATATGCCAGTTCCTTTTTCCTCTTCTTTGATGACATTCTGAAGTGTGCTTGCTTTTGCAGACATAGAAATTGTATAAAGTATCAGGGTATTACTCAGAATGGAAGAACTGATTCACTCCCAGTTCACTTCAGTTGGATTTGTATTGAATTGGCGACACCACAAATGAATTATTTAATACATTTCTCAAAAGTGAATGCATTAAATATAATGAAATGTAAAAGCTATCTGTCCATCTATCTATCTTTCCATTGTCTATCCACTCATCCATCCATTTATCCATCTTTCTGTCATCTATCCATCCATCCATCCATCTATTCATATTTCAATCCATCCATCAATCCATCCATCCATATGCCCATCTATCTATCATCCATTCATCCATCCATATGCTCATTCATCTATCCATCTTTCTATTATCCATTCATCCACATTTCTGTCATCCATCCATGTCCATCCATCTGTCTAACTTTCTATCATCCATCTGTCACATCCGTTCATCTATCTCATCCATCCATCCATCCATCCATCTTTCTTTTACCCATCATCACATCCATCCATTCATCTTCCATCTATCTTTCTTTCATCCATCATCACATCCATCTATCCATCATCCATCTATCATCCATTGATCCATCATCCATATTTCTGTCATCCATCAATCCATTCATCTATCCATCAGTCCATTTGCCCATCCATCCATCTTTTTGTCATTCATCCATCCATCTATCCATCCATCCATCTTTCTGTCATCCAACCATTTATCCATCCACCCATATGCCCATTCATACGCCCATCCATCTTTCTGTCATCCATCCATCCATCCATCCATCCATCCATCTCTTTCTTTCATTCATCATGACATCCATCGATCCATCATCCATCGATCCATCCATCCATATTTCTGTCATCCATCCGTCCATATGCCCATCCATCTATCCATCTTTCTATCATCCATCCATCCATCTTTTTGTCATTCATCCATCCATCTATATTTCTGTCATTCAACCATTTATCGATCCATCCATATGCCCATTCATATGCCCATCCATCTTTCTGTCATCCATCAACCTCATCCATCAATCCATCTGTCTGTCTGTCATCCATCCATCCATTTATCCATCCATCTATCTCATTCATCCATCCATCTTTCTATCATCCATCTATCCCATCCATCCATCCATCCATCCATCCATCTTTCTGTCATCCATCCATCTTTCTGTCATCCATCCATCTTTCTGTCATCCATCCACCCATCCGTCCGTCCGTCCATCCATGCATCCATCCTTATTCCCACCTATCTATCCATCTGTCATCTAATTATTTATCCATCCTCCGATATGGCCATCCATTTGCCCATTCATCTTTCTATCATCCATCAACCTCATCCATCTCACCCATCCATCTCACCCATCCATCCATCCATCCAGTCATCTTATCTATCCATCCATCTTTCTATTATCCATCTATGCCATCCATCCATCCATCCACCCACCCATCCATCCATCCATCCATCCATCTTTTTTTTTTTTTTTTTTTCCAAAATAAGATCTCAAACATGGGTAACACATTCTGGGAAATATTAAACATAATAAAATAAGCTATCTATCCATCAGCATCCATCCTTACAATTACTGCTTTTTACCTCAATTCAAATTTTACTCAAATTTTAAACTGAATTAGAACTTTCAAGGTGTTCCTACTTCAGCATTAAATGATGCACAACCTTAGAACACAAAGGTGTTCGGTGATCTTATTTCCTCAGTACCTTGTGCACATGACACCATTACTTCACCACACATGCTATAGGGAATCCATTTTACCATTTACTGTAATACCATAACGTCTCCCTTGAAATATTTAAACTCTCCCAGCACAGGATGACACCATTCAGTCAAAGCAACAAGGAATCAAATTGCCCCATAAAATCAAAAGGCAAGAATAGTGAGTGAAGTGGTATCAAACCTCCCCGCGCTTGAGTTTGTCGAGTTACAAAGCGTATGAAACATAGTTTATATATCCATGTCATACTGTAGATTAAGCAAGCAAGTATATAGCAAAGAAAAAGCAGAAAAGACGCAGTCAACGAACTGACATACAGATGTTGAATTGCACTAGGGCATGGAAGCATGCAGGGAGCGGGTCTCTGATGATTGCAGCGGGTTCTCAAGGGACTTCCTTTCCGTTCTCTTTTGTGAAAAACGCAAGCTTCTTTTCACGCCAACACTCATGACAAGCCGACTGTTATTACAAACGTGTGTATTGGTCTGTGTGTGTGGGTACATGAGTGTATGAAAATGCGTTTGAATGACTGCAAGGGATAGAAAGAGCAGGATATAATTTCACACCCTGTGCTTCAATAACAGGCCATCAGGACGCTCATTGATAGACAGAGAGCATCTTTTCTTCTGCCAGCACTTACACCAGTCTGAGCCCACGGCTGTCCTCTAAATTACAGATTATCTTGGAGATTCAACTCAAATGCCCACTTTGGCTCAGACTTTTGTTGTTAAAGAACAGGACTTTGTTAAAGATCCTTGTCACATACTTGAACACTGTAATGAATTCTCTCAGACTAATCCACATAAAATTTTCATAAACACTATTTGTCCAAACTTAACTCTCACCAAACGTCATAGAAAAGTAAAAACTATATAGGGTTTAAATCAAAATTAAATGCAAGAATGAAAGTCTGACCCTATGGTAGAAATCATCTGTCATGACTTGTTTTTGTACTGTAGTGAAAAATTGACTTTTAAAAAGGGCTGGAAAAAACCAGGGCTTGTGGCAAAAATGCCACTAAAATGAACAAAAACGCCCCATAAATTCAAGACAAAGGGGCAAAAATTGAATTAAACAACATATTACAGCTGCCATGATTAAAATAAAATGTGAAAATTAATACAAAGTGTCAATTCACACTGCATCAGATTGCTTTTATGCACTTTTTTGTGCCTTATAACCAATCAGATGTGTTTCTGTTGAACTTACGAATGCATTGGCCAATCAGAGGCGCTTAGATTACTCAGTACTGAACATGCTGTATTCATTGCGCACGCTCAAGAATTTCCTCATAAACACAGTGCAGATACATAAAAAGATTAATTTAGTGGATTCAGTGTTTATAACGGGAGTTTGTGCATAACGTGCACTAAACTAGACTAACATCATGGACCGTCTGTAAAAAATGTGATGAGTGTCTAAAACAAAACAAACACGTTTTAAATAGTTTTTAATATAGATATTAATTAATCATTAATAAAGAACAATAATCTACAATAATGATGTTTGTTATAATATTGCAGTCCTATGAACTCCTGTTTTTTACATGTATAATGTAAATACAGATAGCTACAATTTTGAACAGTCTATTATTGTTGACAACAGTTTAAAATACTGATTGAAGTAACTGAGTAATTTCAAGTATTTGACATTAAAGACAACATAATATGGTGATTATAATCATAATGTGATTATAATAATTGCTCTCACGAATGTAAAAAATGTGAAATGGCATCTTTGCACATGCAAAAAGCTAATTGAAAAAAATAAAAAAATAAAATAAATTAAGCACTTGTCATATATGGCCGTTATGGAATATATTTATGTCTAGTAAATATTATCAGTTCACCTGCCATAGGCCAGTGTTTTATTTAGAACAGCCTTCACTGGAATTCCTGCCAACTGTGATATTCATATAATTCTTTTAAATTGTAAACCAGCATTGTAGAGGGAAAACCTGATATTTCAATTAAGAATTATAAAAGAAACCCCCATTTTTGCAGTTTTGAGGAAATATCCTCATGCACAAATCAAGCAACTTAATGCGTTTCATCCTTTGAAATGTTCTCATTTCCCCTCAGCTCTGAATCGTTCACATAGACAGAAAAAGTAATTTAATCCCTTCTCGTCATTTATATTGTTGTGTTTTCGCTGTTCTACATAATCTCTTCTTGGGTAATGTCTGAATATAATAGGTCAGATTAATCTTGTTTACACCTCAAGACAAATCTCTGTTTCTGTTGTGAATAAAACAACAGTGACAAAAAAAACTTACAAAAGCAAAAAGCTCTATATCCTCAGGTGAGATATTGTTTCAATAAGCTTGGATGATTGACAGTTTGCTCACAGTTAGAAAACAACACCACCGCTCATCATATAAGTTCTATCAAATACAAATAGCACATATTTCTGCTTCACAATGAGTGAAAAAAACCTCTTTTTTATTTCTTTAAAACAATATTTTTCAATTTACAGAAGCATTTGTACAGACAGTGTGAGGCCACAGTGATTTAAAAAAATAGCTACAATTTCTGAAGTGGTACAAAAAGAATGTTATAACCCAACAATAACAAACCGGCAGAATGCGATACATTCTGCTATGCACTTATTTTCCTGTGAGAGGATATGAACGACAGGTCTTCAGTCCAAACAAATGCTGCTGTATTGTATATATTTACTGTAAATGCAATAGATTGACAATCCTGATAGAACTGTGTAAATGTTCTACAGCTGAAAAGGAAATAAAAGGTTTTGGAAACACATGAACACTAACTAAAAATAAAAATGCTAACTAATTCTATTGTTGGGGCAACATACATGACCCATATGGAATATATGTATGGGCTGTTAATGTTTATAATTCATCAGCCACTAGCTAGTGTTTACTTTGGGTTTCATTTAGGAGCTGTTTGTGTAGTGAAATCAGACAGAACAGCTTTCTCTGGAATCTCTGTTGATTGTGATATTAATGTATGACGAGGAAAGTGTTCTGAAGAACACATGAAAGCAAACAATCAGTTATTAAGCTTTGATACTCACATAACAAACAGTGCCTCAGACTACCTGATAAGCCAAGACAGACTGAACCCTATTTCACAAATGACCCTGACTTTATGACTGCAATTTCTCTCTGACTCACTGATCTGCTTGTTTCGGCCCTGATATTTAAAGGAAAAATAAAGAATAAAAATGTGGCTGGGTGCCCAGTCGCAACAAGCACCTTTAGTTTGAAATTGGTTATAACTGACAGGGCATTATCACTAACGGCATTTTTTAAATGAAAGCTTTGTTGCAACCGATTATTAAACCAATATGTTTTAAATGAGCTAAAATGCTTGTTGATTTCACTGCTGTAATGTAATGGACCATCACAATAGTACATAAGCAATGACGCCTCAACATGCACAGAAAAAAAAAAAAAAAGGTTAATTACCTTCATGTTAATTAGGAGTACATTTTAGATTTGTGTACATACTAAACACCTAATCAGGACAAGTAAATATAATAATTAGAAGATTTTTATTTTAAAACAAGGAACAGAAAATGAACACTTAAATTCAATTGGTAAAACATCTTGTTATTAACTCCTGATATGGACGTTTAATAATCAGACCAATAATGGTAACTTTAAATTACACAAATGCAGGAATCCAAATGTGTTATGCATCCTGACTTGTATATTAATAGCTTCATTAAGTAACAAGTGTCAACATGCAAGCACCTAGATGACATGAAAAAAAGTTAAGTTAAACAGCACACAGCCCCATTAGCATCTCATTGTACAACTACTACAGATATAAACCTTTGACTATGTAAATGTTACACACAAGGTTTTGTTTAAAAGCAATGTTAATGGGTCAACATCATGGCAGGAAGAAATATAAGGAGTAATTTTACTGTATTTGTAAAAGGTGGTAAGGAAATTTGTACCTTTTTTGTAACTGTTAATCATTTTTATACTAGTAAGTTGACAAGCTATATGATTTCAGCATACATCACAACACACAGATGATATTTATTATTTTAACACCTTAAAGTTCACTAATAATGTTAATAAAGTTCAGTAAATGGCCTTTTTATATAATGATGTAAGGCAATCATAGGGAAAAAGTATCAATGCTCACAGACAAAGAATAGCAAGAGGAGCAGAGGAGTAGCTGCTGTCAAATTGAATACAGTTTGCTGTTTCATCTTTAACTAAAAGATTTTTTACTCCATTTGTCCAATACATTATGCCTTGTTTAGAAAAATCTGCAGTCAAATGCTCCAAACAAACATAAAATTATTTGGGACATCATTAAAAATAAACCCCCTGGTGAAAAAACCAGCATATGCTGGTAGGTATGTTTTGATGCTGGTTTAAGCTGGTCCTTTGCTGGTTTATGCTGGTCCTTAGCTGGTTTATGCTGGTGCTTGACCAGCAACATGACCAGCATAAACCAGCAAAGGACCAGCTTAAACCAGCATCAAAACATGCCTAACCAGCATCCCAGCATCAAATCATACCTACCAGCATATGCTGTTTTTTTTCACCAGAGCCATCCACTCATTCCTGATGGCGGGGTCCTTCTGATGTCTGATGAAGTGATGACAACAGTTTAAATAGGACTTGCCAAAGCAAACGTTTCTTTACTGTTCCATTTGTTCTGTTGTTGGGAGTAGCTCAAGCACATGGAATGCAGCCGTTGGTTGAACATCCGATGCATACGCCATACAAAAGTGGAAACATTTGTAGTAGTTTCCTTGTTACTTATGTACCAGGAGCCTTCTTAAAGCAGTATTGTTACTACTAACACTGTAAAAAAACAATTCAACAATTCGCTGAGTCAACTTAAAATAATTTGTAACCTGGCTGCCTTAAAATTTTAAGTTCAGTCAACATAAAGTTTATTCAACTTGAAATGTTAAATTATACGAAGTGACAACTTAGATATTTGATTTGAATCAACTTAAAATTTTAAGGCAGCTGGGTTACTTACCCATCTGCTATGACAAATTATGAATAAAACTTTACATTGGCTTCTGATGAAGCCAATGAGAATAGAAGGTGACTTTTAAATAAACCAGTTACAAGAATAAAGATAAAGAGCGGCCCTTTCCAGTCTATGTCCACCCTGACAAGATGAATGCTGCCGTTATATGCCTGCTTTTTTAAATGAAATTAAACCAGGATTCATTTTGAATACTTAAAGTTTCTTTTCTTAAAGAAAATTACTTTTCTTTTTTCGGGAACAAACAGTCTGCAGTTTGTTCTAAAGACCCGCGCATAAAGAAAGTTTCTGATTCTAAACAAATGTTATATGCTGTATCTAAAAAGTAATTTTAGTTGCTGTAAAAGGGATGTGTCATATGTCCAACTGCTGTAGGAGAATAAGTACATGTTTAAAAGAGTCAGGGATGCCAATGGTTTGAGTGACTGCTACACGGCATCGAAGAGGAATCATTTTCTAACGAGACATTTGGCGGTCAGATATTTTGCTGAAATTCAAATGAAACTTGACACATTCCCGGCCAATAACTGTCAGTTTGTGGGCCAACAGCGTGACTGAAAGTTATGGAATAACTAAAGGGAAACTTACAAGTCAACTGCACACAGAAAATTAGTAGCATATTCCTCCAGAAGGACTGAGGAGACGGTTGAGGGTGGATGAGAGAGAATGACTCAGCCTTGTTACTCAGCATGCAGGTTATTTGCTGACACAAGACGCCAGTGGGAATTATCCTCCTCACAACCTGGACCTTTCAAAGGTCTGAAATATTTAACCAGACAAGACGTTCATTGTCAGATGTTACTGGTGTTTTTCTGTCACTGAGGACGTGGAAACAGAAGACAACAGACAAAAGACTAGGGTAATAAGGTCTGGCTCATGTAAAATGCCCCCATCAAAGCCTCTTTTGTCTCTGAAGCGAAGCAAATTTGCATATGCCGAATGCTGGAGTAAATCAGGCCTTAAAGCTATTGCTTTTACTCTGAAACAGTGTAATTATTAGTTCTGTTCTTTTTTGTAGTTCAGAAACACTGTGAAAGATAGACTAATCTTGATGAGCCTGTCAACTGTTTTTTTTTTTTTTTAAAGCAAACATAAAAGTTGCTTTCTAGGACATAATACCAAACAGACTAAAATTAAACTAAAAGAAAAAAAGCAAATCCAATAAACATTGAATTTAAATGTGGGGGAGAGCATGGATAATTGCACTTCCTTTTGTTTTTTTGCTCATTTGTTCTTTAAATGTTCAGCCTAAAGCTGTAAAACTACATTTCGAACAAGCCTAAGGTGGAAAAATGTTTTTTTGCCAATCAATACACAAAACATTCTCAAACATTTGCAACATATAAACACACAGCAGTAATAAGATAATGATGCGATATGGAAGATGTATTTTTGAATGAACTGCCTAATAAACACATTTAAATAGGTCCAATTATAATGTTAGTAAAGTTTTTGCACCAAATTAATTTAGCTTAATATAATATAATTAGTTCATTTTAATGGCCATTTTCCACCTGCTCTCTGGCCTTTACTATTAAAGCAGACAGTTTTTGCTTGTTTTTTGCCCATCTTTCAATAACAGCCCCTTTACAAAACATGCATTACAGTGTGACAGGTTCACAAAACAATCTATGCTGCCACATACTGTTAAAATTCAGACTAAAACCGATAAATTACTAAGAACAGGGCATTTTGCTCAACCAGTAAAAAAGGCTTCTTTTAAAACTGTCATTGTCATTATTTTAGATTAAATTGCAGCTGTACAGACTAGGGTGAGCACACAGTGCATTAAGTTATTACCATTGTTACATATACACAATTTCTCTTTATATAGCATGACAGTGGTGTTATTTTAGATACATTAGCAATTCATTTTGTAAAGACTCGCATTACGTCGTCTGTGAGCAATATGAGAAACCTAACATTTGCAATCGTTCTACAGTTAAAAAGCAGTTATGAGCCATCACTGCTGTATAATCATATGGATCTCTATAACTATACTAAAGAAAAAGCACTTGTGCTTTTCTGTCTGGGAGCTACAGAGCTACTGAACACTTAATGTATAGTCACAAATCGTGTGAGCAATTTATCCTGAACATATGTCATGGAGATTTTTTGATTATGTGACATTTTCCTTATTGCTGCAGCCATGTATATTTTTAAAGCAGGAAATAGGGCCACCTCGTTTCATTTGTTGCCTTTTTGATAGTGTGTAACGTTGTTTCCCTTGTGCTTGACTGGCCCCTGAATGGTTCTCCCCCCCGGCACCACGGGCCTTTATTAGAACTCTATCGGTGCTTTTAATGTGAAAATGCAATAAAGTCATTTCACGCCGCGTTGAGCAACCTCCACTTGTTATTGCGGGCCCTCTGTGTTATTGCAGGCCCTCTGTGACTTACTCGCAGGTTGGGGAGGGGGAATCGCTTCCTCTTTTCTCTCTCTGATGATTCACCCATCAGTGAGGTAAAGCTAGGATATGTTTGCGCAATCAATACCAACCAAAAATCAGCTTGGCCCTTGACGATTAAATGTAGATTAATCAAGTGTTCCTAATGAACTGAGCCTTTTAGCACTTGCATCAATTTGTTTTTGATCCAAACCTGAGTTCAACTCCTTCAAGTATTTCATTGTACTTTTGGGTTCATACTGCAGTATGATTGCACAATGAACATGAGTACACCTTTGGGTACTGGCAAAAGCTGTTTACTACTATATCATGATTTGAAGAAGTTACTGAAGTATTTCCCTTTGGATTCACCACCAAAACTTTACATGTACAGAAAGGTGCTTGGGTTTGTCTGCAGTGCATGTGCTGGAAGAGATGCAATAACTGTGACGGTTCTTATGCAATTTATTTGGAGACAAGCAGATGTAAGAAATTCATTGTGCTATAATAAGTGTTACGGGGTGCATGCAAAGATGTAAATTATACGTCATCAACAGCTGGTCTGAAATTTGCTTTCATACCATTTGCTAACTAGAGTTTGCATGAATCATAGACCAGCCTCCTTAATCACACCTAACAGTTTTTAAATATACTTTTATATTGCAATAATTTCACATT
>JAHKKF010538581.1:0-22474 GCA_019740295.1 Labeo calbasu
ATTAGTGCGAACATAGACACATTTAGG
The DNA here is from genome assembly GCA_019740295.1 of Labeo calbasu. Classification (NCBI taxonomy): domain Eukaryota; kingdom Metazoa; phylum Chordata; class Actinopteri; order Cypriniformes; family Cyprinidae; genus Labeo; species Labeo calbasu. The sequence continues at coordinate 28 of JAHKKF010538581.1, forward strand.
TAGATGGCATGGTGCATTTTCTAAAACAAAAGTAACGCTAATCCTCTGCGTCCTCAGCGGCTTAGATGTCGGGAGTAAATAATGACTGCTATGATCATTATTACATCCAACAGAACACCTCAATCGCTCAATCTGAACACATTCTTGTCTTCCCCTGCACCGGAGTCGAAACAATGCCGGTCGGAGTCGAACTGTTCACAGCTCAATCAGGGCGGGTCTAAGGTAAGACGGTCATGTCAATCAATTTTCGTGGGAGCAGAGAATGGCTTAATTTGAAAAAGAGGATTTTTCTTAAAAAGATTACAAAAATACCACTGGGTGGATTTTTCTCATAATAGGGTGGTTGTGTACACACACTGCCAACACACATTTATGTTCAAACAACATGTAAAAATGAGTTTTGCATCCGATGACCTTTTTAAATATGGAAATGTAGATAGAAGAAGTGCAATAAAGTAAACACTTACACTTGTCTGTGCCACTGAAAAAATATCTAAAATAGGCCAAATATGTTTTTGCATGTAGTTTGTGTATGTATATATATATATATATATATATATATATAAACAAATGTTTTGTTAAATTAAAGAAAACAATACAATGACAGTGACAATATAATATGCCAAGACAATACAGCAACATTAATCACAATTAATTATCAGATGAATTTACAGCTCATACATTTTTCATTTGTAATTTATGGTTTAAAGGAAATTGAGAAAAAAAATCTTTCCAAGAACCCCCTGAAACCTGCTGATGTAACCACAGGGATTCTTTACCCCTGGTTGGGAATCCCTGATTTGCATAATAATCTCTCTCTCACACACGTGCATGTTTATATTGTGGATGTAGGAATATCAACAGCAAAAAGAGAGCAGATCCCTTTGGCTCTCGCTCCCCCACTGGGCTCAGTCATCCAGAAAGCATGAGACACTAATGTCGAAGGGAGTTGTGGTAAACAATGAGTGGTGTAACTGCCCATAGCAGAACACCCCAGAATGGACTTTTGTAAATTTGCTTCACTCTTATGCAATTTCTTGACCAAATATAAAATTAGTAATATTCAAGATTCTAATGTTCAGGGAGGGGAAAGGACAGAGAGACTTTTGCATTTTTTTTTTTTTTTTAAAGAAAATGATCTCTAGACTAACTTAGATAAAACTTGTCATTATGCAGAGTACAGTTAGCATTTACCAGAACTGAAAAGAGTAATGTATTTTGCAAGTGTGAAAAGGGTACGGTACTATGCGGACTAAAAGGGATATGAATAGAATAGGTCCACTGAACAGTGATAATACTGTTTGAATGTCTATAAATAGAGAAGATGCTCAGAATTCATTAAAATAGCAGAAATAGTCAAAATGTTCAAGGGCAGGACTGGTATAGTCATTAAAATGAGCTATAATATAATGTATGATACTTGCACAAAATATCCTGTTAAATTGCTGTTTTTATCATTATTTATACAGTAGTTCATGTAGTTCATAGGTTTCACTTGCAAAGTAATGAGAGTATTTTACAGTAAAATTACATATGATGCAGTATTCTACTATTTGCATTTTTTTTCTTTCTTTTTTTTTATATGGTAAGGTAACTTGCAGTTATCAGTTTTTAACTGTAGCGCATTCACACATCCTGTTCCTTTTATAAGGCAAGAAAGCAAAACAAGTTTCAGTTTGTGTGGGTTATATTAGTGGCAGAATATTAAGGTTTTTGCAACACTTATGTAATGCCAAATGATATCCAATAGTAAAAAAGGACACGTTGCTTGTTTGGTGTTGATAAAGTGGTATGTGAGCCATACAGATGGGAATGTACACACTGATGTAGATCACTAGTGGTGTTGCTGTAATATTTCTGCCCTCTTGTGGCTGATTTTTAAAATGCAGAGCAAAGCACAAAGGCAATGGGTTACATAACAGTAATGGCATGTGCTTAATTCCTTACAGTGATTGCTTACACATTTGTATCATGTTGCATTAATGCAGTGTAACTCACATTTTTGCTTAGAATAATAATGTCATAATATACTACCATTCAAAGGTTTGGGCTCAATATTTTTGTCATTTATGTACAGTAATACTGTATTTATTTGATCAAAAATACTGTAAAAACAGTAATGTGAAATATCAACATTTTTCTATTTTCATTTCATTGCTCATTATTAATTTATATAAATATAAGTTATTGCTGTAATGGCAAAGCAGAATTTTCAGCAACCATTTGTCTATTTTTCAGTGTCACAATCAGTATATTAGCATTCATTCAGTGTATCAGTATTGAAAACAGTCATGCTGCTTAATACTTTTGTAAAGGCCGTAATACATTTTTGAACAATTTAATTCATCCTTTTTTAAAAAAAAAAAATGAGGAGACAAAGTTCTCAGGTTTTTAGGGGTTCAAGCAAATAGCACTGAAACCCTATTGTAATTGTTTAAATGGCCAAGGATCAGCGATCTCCACATAAAATTGTGCAGACCAAACCATAAGTCGTAGAGACTTGAAACTTGGAGGGATGGTAGTACTTACACCGCAACAACGCCACCAAGGCTCACGATTGGACTGATAGGGGGCGCTACAGTGATTAAAAGAAAGAAATCGCTCATAACTCCTAAACCCAGTGTTGCCAAGTCTGCAGTTTTCCCGTGGAATTGGGCTACTTTGACACTTTTGCCACGGGTAGTTTTTCATGTCCGCAGGTTGAAGCGACCCCAGTAACGTAATATTTAGCCCCAGGAATGCTAAGTTTACCAGGGGAACCTTGCCAAAAAAAACTTGTATTTTACCCCCATGAAACAAGATTTTTACCAGGGGACCCCCTCGAAACGCGATTGGGCTACTTTTGGGCTGGTTTTGAGTAGCAGTTGGGCAGGTTTCGTTGTGAAAACCTGGCAACGCTGCCTAAACCGTTCGCCACAGGCTCAAGAGTCTCATGTCATTGGAATCCTTGGCTCACATTGAACAAAACACAAAGCCTCGGATTAATTTTCAGATATTTTGCATTTTTTTGAAAAGCCTACTTTTGTAGTCCTATGTTTTTCACCCAATTGGAACCAAACCAGTGCAGAAAGATTCTGAAATATGTCTTCGCTAAACTTACAACGCGTATGTAATGTATATCGGATTTTTCAAGGGAGTAAACGATTGTATATTTTTCTTTTTTTTTACACACATTTGCATCATAGGACAAACCTGATTGTGATATAAAAAACTACTTTTGTGAATTAGTCCTAGGTTTTTCACTCAGTCTGGAAAACACTGCAGTACAATTCTCTGGACTCTCTAGGTCAGGCATAGGCAGCGTCGGTGATGGAGTGCCACTGTCCTGCAGAGTTTCGCTCCAACCCTAATCAAACACACCTGAACAAGGTCTTCATTACTAGAGCTTCAGGCAGGTCAGGGTTTTTTTTCAGGGTTGGAGCTAAACTCTGCAGGATATCGGCACTCCAGGACCAACGTTGCCTATCCCTGCTCTGGGTACATAATTATCAAAAAAAATTTAAATTTACCCTTTGGAAAGCTAGAACAGGGTTGTTTAGAAAAGGGGACTGTCCAAATATACACAAAAGCCTATAAAGCCTAAACAAAAACTCAAAACTTCACAAAAGATGGATAGATAGATATCTGCATATGTATGCATCCTCTTTAGCCTGTACATTTAAGTATTCTGGCTTTCACTTTGGAAGGAACATTTTCACTTTTTGTTATGGTTAACAAAAAAAAAAAAAAAAAAAAAGGTTATCACGTTCAGGGGTCATGACCTATATACAGGTTCTTTATAGGGCAACTGTACTATATTAAGACTGGCATGGTTGAGAGGTTTGTATTGTTTCTTAGTGAAGGTAGAATCAATTTCTCACCTCGCTCAGGTTTCTGCTGAAAACACATATAGATGTACAGTTGCCTGCCCCAGGGGTGTAATTCAGAGACCGATCTTTCATGATGAAACACCCCTTATGTGTCATCATCATTATTCACTGAGTAATCTATCTCTCTCTTGCTCACTCTCGTCCCCTTTCTGCCCTTCTCACAAGCTAAAATAGTCTGCATTCCATTGCTTAAACATGAGCAGTATATATCTGATAATACAGTTGTTGCAGTGTGTCTAATGTCATGCTGCATGTGTTTGTTTGTATGCTTGCTGCAGTGCTAATGCAGTGAACAGCAGAGACGGGCTGGACACAGAAACTGGAAGCGAGTCCGTTCTCCGCCACCGTCGAGAGCGGGAGCGAGAAAGGACCAGACGGAGGAGAGATGAATGTGAGTGTAGCTCCAGGAATATGCCTAAATACTGTCATTTTAGCATAGGTGACCAAATCCCTTTTACACATGGCACTTTATTTTTACCACAGACATTTTACATTCTTAAACAAACTTGATATAATCATGGCTTGATCCTACCATGAGAATGGCAAATGTTTTTACACCCTCTTATTTACCTTATTAGTGTGCTATACATTTGTCTTTTCAAACCAAGGTCAAAAAGTCATTTCTGTTTGTCTGTGTTTTGTGAATATTGGTGTATTCATCTTTTGTGTATGCGCTGGCTTGTACTAAGCTCATTTATCATCTCGGAGGAAAGTCTTAGTTTATCCTTAATTACTTTCAATGACGGACTGAAACAACTTCATCTTTTAAGTATGTTCTCACATTAATATAACAGAAATCAATCTAAATGACGGTTAACAGACACTCTCATTGTACACTTTGTTTCTTGTGTTTCTTTGTTCTGTATTTGATTTTCCCTTCATTGATTGTTGGTACAATAAATAAATGCACAAATTATGAACACTTCTGTACACGGTACAATAGCAAAAATGTTAATATTATTTACAACAACAGGCGTTAACAGAGTAGAACCACACACCCTTCCTGTCATCCATTCAACATAGTCCTCTCCCTAGCAAAACAAATGCTTTCTCACACACAAACACACCCAGACCTCTCACAGTAATTTATCTGTGTGTTTGTGACGGTAGCGCGAGGCTCTCTGTTGGCCCATTAGTTCCTGCTGATCATTAATCAGTGTGACTTAATTAGGCGGCCAGTCTGGAGACAGTGTCAGTGGTGACAGTGCAACACTGAGTTCACAATTAATAGGACAGAAAGGAGAAACAAATATTAGGTATACAAGATGTACTGTTCCTCTGGGAATAGCCAGGCGGAATCTAGGGATTCCGGGCCTATAGAATGTATTTTGTGCTATGCCTCTTTTCCAACAAAATGCAAAGCAGGGATGTGTATGTATAAATGTATTTATTTACCCATGCTTTTTTTTTTATTTTTTCCCCACACAACACAAAAATATACTTTGGTCATTCTACAGATATGTCCACTTTTGGTATGGCAAGATGTCTTAAAATGTATTTCTTTTTCTAACATTTAAAGTTAGATCACATTATTAGATTACCTTTTGACTTTATGAATACACATAAATGACAGCTTAATTAGTTTTTAAAAAAAAAAAAAAAAAAATCTTTTTTGTGCTTTTATTTAACCATAAGAAAGGTAACACCAGTGACAAAAACACCAGTGGCAATTTTCATGAATAATGCGTTTTACAAAATGACTGCTGCAAGGTATCAACCCACTTTGTCAATCATGGTATACTCACTAAATTAAGTAGTTTAATTCATTTGTATTCTAGTTTTTTTTTTTACAATTCCCTAACAATAAAGCAGGTCATACCAGTGACTTCAGTTAAAAGCTTGAGATGAAATTATGAGATAAATGAGAAAATTTCTGATAACTGAAAAGAGACAGTGGACTTATCTTGGGCCTTTCTTCATGGATTTTCAGGAAATAGGAAGAAGGAAGTCAAGGGATGTCATCACTGTGATTTTTATTTCAAAATAAACATTTTTTGTTAAACGGTAACACCAGTTACACAATTCCAGGGGACCGCTACTTTCATTGTATATTTTATAATATTTATGCAGCATTTTGGGTTTTTTAATGCAATTGATAGTTATGTTTGATAGTTTGATAGTTATGAATATATTGTTGTATTTTAAGTGGTGTAAAAACCTGTTTTTGACCTCAAAATAAAACACTTTCCCTCTGTACATGGCTGCGGGGATGAGCATTTTTGTGGTGCTTAGAAATCAAAATAATTCATTTTAAAAAAATATATATTGCCACATTAATAGCTCAAGAACTATGTTTTAAATAACAAATTGTTTCATTTTAAAACATAAAGAAATTGCAACCCTAAAGTGTTTTTCAAGTGTAATATTTCTGTAAAGGCTATGGACATTTCCATAGATTGACCTACTTACGTAAGACATCCAAATAACAAAATAAATAAATAAAATAAAAGTGGGCATAACGTTTATTGATTGATTGATTGATTGATTGATTGATTGATTAAATATTAGTTTTTTTTTGTTTTGTTTTTTTTTTTGTGAAATTAAGTAAAACTTGAAATGTGGAGATGTGTGAGAACGTAGAGACAGTAAAGCGTAACATTCATTCATTCAAAAGCATGTTTCAGACGCTTTCTGTCCAGACTCTTTTCTCATCTCTCGGGGGTTTGTGAACACGCTCCATTGTCTCGTCGCGGTCATAAGTTGCTCGTAAAGTATAATTGCACATGACTTTCGCTTTGGTCTTACGCTCGAGCAGCGGACGCAAAATCGAAATGGTCGCGCGCCTAGTGCTGCAGTTGATGAATGGCAGTGCGCGCCTGGACGAGAGCGCGAACAGAAGGGGCGGGTAATAAATTCATAAAGCGCGCTCCCGCGGGAATTCTCTCTGTGTAGTAGTAGTTTATTTGTTTGCATCGGTGGAGAGCAGCTCTTGTGTCGTTAGCGCTTTCTGAGGTAAGGCGACTTAATTTACACATTTTATTTAAAATACACAGAATTCGGTTTTCAATTCATATGTTCTGAAGTGTTTAAAAATCATGAATTTAATAGGAAGACATTTTATAATTGGCGTGTATCTTGGATAGAGCAAGTGAAAAGAGTAGTCTAAGGCAAATAGATCATACCTACAGAATAACAGATGTATATAATAAAGTGATTTTTCTTAAGTGTTTTGTACAATATTTTAAAACACCGTTAAAACACATTTTTAGGAAAAATATTAATTGTTTACTTGTTTTCATACATTTTTCGTTTTTTATCTCATTTGATTGTTTTAAGAGTATATTTTGTAAGACTAGAAAAAAAATTAATGAAGTGGAAACAATCTACGATTTTAACTAGCATGTGAAGAATTATAACCTAAAATACCTTCACACATTACATGTGATGTATTGTTATATTATTCCTCTAAACATGTGTTGTATCTTTAGGCTAAATAGGCTGCTTACATGAACAGGGGTGATGTATTGTGTACTTTGTTTTCATTTCATTGCTGGAAGTCAAACATGGCTCTGTAATGGATTGCCTCGTTTGCTGTGTCTAGATACATTAAGCTATATGACCATATTTTGTAGTTACTTTGCTCTCTGTCCTAAATAAATACAAATAATATAGATGCAAGCAGTGATTACCAGGGTTCAAGTTATTTAAAACATTTAAGCACATATGAAAAAAGACATTACATATAATTTAGCGAGTCTGTAACCACCTAAATTAGAAAAAAAAATATTAAAAACATTTTTGGCAAATCCTGGTAATGTACCATAGAAATATGATGTTTTTAATGTTTATGACTGCTACAGCGCCAGCTGTGGTCTGATCTCCCTAAAACTTTGCATGCTTGTTTAGAGTCACCTTTCGCAAATGCTCGCAGTTTTCGAAAAAGTTTTGAGTTTTCGTTTAGGCTTTATCGGTTTTTGGGTGTATTGGACGGGCCCCTTTTCTAAACAACCCTGTTATAGCTTCCCAAACGTTTTTTTTACATCTTCTCAATCATTTGATTCCTTTGATCATTTTGTTTGATTGACAGCAAAATTGTTTGGAATGAGGAGGTCTATTGTATGATACAAATATCATGAGTATGTGTGAAAAACTGCACAATGTACAATTGTTTAAAATCCGCCCTTAAAAATGCGATATCGCCCCCAGTGATACACCGATATTAAGGGGCCAGGAGGCAAACAGGCCCACCAAGTTTCATTCTGATCAGCCTCTGTTAAGCTTGTCTAATAGGTGCTCAAAGTTCCATGTTTTTTGAGATGCGCAGATGTCCTTATAGCCACTTGTGACACTTGGAGCCACTTGGAGCATGACCGTGTGTACCAATTTTCACGTCAGTAGGACAAATTGTTGCATAGTTATGGCTGTTTTTATGTTTTTTTCCTCTTATAGCGCCACCAAGTGGCCAAGTGCTGCGACTTTCATGAGACCTCAGATTCAGCTCTTACATACGTGTTGTGAGTTTGGCCAAGATATCTCATTCTGTTCAAAAGTTATAGTCATTTTAGTAAAGGCAGCCCTGCCCCTTTCGAACATTTTGGCATCCCTTTGCATCGGAGGGTCGAAAGTTAATTTTTATTTTTATTTTTTGATAATTGGTGATATCCACTCTCCGGAGAATCTTCCTGCACTGGTTTGGTTCCGATCGGGGGAAAAACCTAGTAGGACTAGTTCACAAAAATATATTTATTAAAAATTAAAAATATCCCAAAATTCCAGCGACATAAGACAGTTGAGACTGTGACAAACGGTTTAGGAGTTATGAGCCATTTCGTGCTTTTGATCTCTGTAGCGCCCCCATCAGGCCAACTGGGGTGAGCCTTGGTGCCGTTGTAGACAGTGTGAGTACTACCATCCCTCCAAGTTTCAAGTCTCTACGACTTACAGTTTGGTCTGCCCGATCAGTTTTATGTGGAGATCGCTGATCCTTGGCCATTCTAACAACTGCAATAGGTTTACAATAGCGCTACATGCTTGAACCACTAATAAATGATTTTGTAAGTATATTTTGTTCTCCATTACTCTTTTGTTGTGCATTTCCCCACATCTCTTCCTTTCTTCTGCCTTTCTTTTGTTACCAAACTTACCCAGTTTACTAGCGACTGCAAATTAATCAAGTCAAAAGCAAAAGACTGGCATGTGAGTGAGCATATCATAGACAGTATGAGAGAGCGATATCACCCCACTGAAAGAAACACTGGCCACCCAACCCTCCTGGAGTGTTTCGGGTTCCACCAGAGGGAATGTACAAAGCCCGGCTCACTGGGATGCCGCCGCCTAACTAGAGCCTTCCAGCCAATCAGATGCCACCCCAAGGCAGAGCCACATCCACGGGAATGTATGTTTTATTCTTTTAAAAGTTTGTCACTCAAGGTTTGATCAAGCCATGAATATATCCACATATTTGGACCTCTTTTTTTGATATTTTGATGCTTTGAGGCCAACGCAAGCCTCACTGTGTTCGTGATTGTTGTTTCCAGTCCCACGTGTGAACGGTCACTCCAAAGCCGAGCGAGTGGTGAGGGACACGGCCATGGCCTGTGACAGCGGCTCTATGATGAGCAGTGAGCTGGAGTCAAGCTCCTTCATTGACAGCGAGGAGGATGAGGATGCTAGCAGGTTTGGAATGATTTATTAACATTTAATTTTTTCTGTGTGCTAGCAACTGATATATTATTTATTTATTTATGTTCAGTAATCAATCTGTTTTTCTCTCCTCTGTCTTTCAGGCTGAGTAGTTCCACAGAGCAGAGCTCTTCTTTTCAGTTAATGAAGAGACACAAGCGCAGGCGCCGACGACACAAAGTGGCTAAAATCGACAGGGTTAGAGCATGTGCTTATTTGTAAAAACAATATAAAAATGAAGTAAATAAAGTTTTTATATTAGAAAATGTAACCGGATTTCTGTTTTCGGTTTAGGTTGTGAGTAGTATTTATAACTAGCTGTCTATAAGGACAGTAGAAGTTTAGCTAAGTAAATGTATGTGTATGGTCTGTGAGGTTTTTGTTGTATGTGGCTTTTAAGCATCTCACATATCTCCTGTGGTTTTATTTCCACAGTCATCTTCCTTTAGCAGTATCACAGATTCAACCATGAGCCTCAACATCATCACTGTTACCCTTAACATGGGTAAGTTTAGTTTGCCTTGTACATGTACATATACAGTACGTCACAAATTCATCACCTCCATGTTTTCTTTCATTTGCACAGAGAAATATAACTTTCTCGGCATCAGTATAGTGGGCCAAAGTAACGATAGAGGAGATGGTGGCATCTACATCGGCTCTATTATGAAGGGAGGAGCGGTGGCAGCAGATGGGAGGATAGAGCCAGGCGACATGCTGCTGCAGGTAGTTTGTTATTAAATACTATATTAGCAAAACCGCAAAACTGTGCTTTAGCAAAGTTTTCCCTCTCACTTTGCAGCAATTAATCTGGGGAGACCACAAATACCCAAAAATGAAAATTCTGTCATCATTTACTGACTCCCATGGTGTTCCAAACCTGCAGTGTTGGGCAGTAACGCATTACTTCTAACGCGTCATTGTAATTTGATTATTTTTTTTAGTAATATAATGCGTTATAATTTCCAAATTAGTAATTAGATTTTAGTTACAAGCATGCGTTACCGTTGCGTTACTTAATTGCAGACAGAATGTGATTTATCATATAGATTGTAAAAGGGTGTTGGCTAGCACACGTCATGTCCTTTACCTGAGAGCTATTTTGACTGGAAAATGCCTGTGAGGGGGATACTACCTTTGAAAACATAGTCAGCATGGAGAGAGGAAAGCACACGTTCTGTAGCTTAAAATACAATCATTGTTTTTAGTTTATTTCTGTCAAAGGCAAGAACATTATTGTGCGTTGTCAATTAGAGGGGAAAAACCGTGAAAAACTCCATATCCAATTTAAAACCTCTGAAAGGTCAAAACAGCCTTAAAGGAGTCATCGGATGCTAAGTTCACTTTTACATGTTGTTTGAACATTAATGTGTGTTGGCAGTGCATCTACCCTATAATGATAAAAATCCATTTTTTCAAATATTTTATCGGAGCGTTTATGCTGGGATGTTAGGCAACACACAAGTTTACTATTTCACGTAAATTTCATGGATGTACAGAAACGTAACGAGTAAAGTAACTAATTACTTTTGAAAGAAAGTAATCAGAACAGTAATTTGATTACTTTTCAAAGGAGTAATCAGTAATCAGTAATTTAATTACATTTTCAGAGTAACTTGCCCAACACTGCAAACCTGTACAGGGCTCGACAATAAGGAGTGCCCGATGCTGCCTCATCACTAAAGTTTATCATTTGCTCGTGTTTTTAAGTCTTATTCATTTGAAATTTCAAGCGATCACAGAGCGACGTGTCTCTAACGGACATCTAGCCTAATATCCGTCTTGACGAGTAACTTTGTAGCTTTGACAATGATTAATCTATACTTAATTTATACAGTGAAGTACAGATCAACCGGACATATTTCAACCGCTCTCTGTTCCCAGCTTGCACACAAACTGCATGCAATATTTTTTCAAAATGTCATGTGTGTGGAAATATCACGAACTCTTTAAACATCCGTTAACAGAGGCCAGAGATGCTGAAGACGAACGCAAAAAGGAAACTTTAGCAGGCAGAGCAAGATCACAGTTCACAATGCGCAAAATGTTGGAAATAATATCCTAAATATTGAAACAGGGTTTATTTGAATGTATCTCTGAGGGGAACGGACTGTTTTAAGAAAGGTTTACATGGTGTTTTCTTTTCATTTACCTCTGTATAATGCATTTAAAGTTTTGTACATAATCTCCGCACTGCTTTGTTTACAGTGGTAACCAGGGAAACGCTGTATCATTATTCCATAAGCGCCACCTGCTGGCAGAGACTGAATTGGCGTTCGTTCAATCCGTCTGCTGTTTTTCCCTAAGCATCGGTTCATTTGTAATAAAATAATAGTAATAAACTAATTTTTGAACAGACAAATAATGTTTGAACTTAATATTTGTTAGGCTAGTAGGTTTTGCTGTGCTACTGAAATTGGAATGGAGAATTGTACAGTTTATTTGGTACGTAAAATTTTGATGTCATATAAGTTTATTTATTAATATAAAAGATAACATGGGTCAAAACAATGTTAACAGCAACTATTGTTTTTTTTTTGTTTTTTTTTTGTTTTTTTTTTGTGGCAGGGCCAGTGAAAATTTTGACTGGGCAAGTAAAAATTTGAACCACTAGAAAAAATCCTTAGCGTTGAGCCCTGCTGTATGATGTTACTGTCTTGTATGGAACATAAAAGAATATGTCAGTTTCAGTTACAAATTGACCATATAGTGAAAAATATGAGGGTGAGCAAATGAGACAAGATGCTAATTTTTTCGTGGACTATCTCTGTAAAAACAACTAATAGCTCAGTTTTTACTCCTTGTTTGAAAAGCAGATTAGCGTAATGCAGTAGATTGGCTCTTCCGGCCGAAGATGCTGTGGTGTATTAAAGCGATTACACACTGCAGGGACATACAGCTGGTATTTACAGTAGTTTTTAGGGATGAAATTTGGCCTCTGGGTTTAGTGATCGTCTGTAGATGTAGATACAGCCCTTAAATGCCTCCAGCAGCTGCTGATCCCTGTTGAGCAGCAGATTACAGTAATAGTTATGGATTAGAGCGTCTTCTTATTGGCATGGCGCAGTGTAGCACACTGATATTAGGAACATTACCTTAAGGTATGAGTATTAGATTAGTTAATGTTTGCTGTTATTATTTACAGGACCTTAGAAGGTCCCAGATGTCTTTTTTGTTAATTAAAAAGGATCTGAGTTTTTACTAGGTTTATACTTAAACTAGGTTAATACTGAATAATCGTGAATATTCAAAATATTGCCCGACTCTACTGATAACATGTTTATGCTACATTTTGACTTGCAGGTAAATGACGTGAACTTTGAAAACATGAGCAATGATGATGCAGTCAGGATCCTCAGAGAGATTGTCTCAAAGAATGGGTAAGGCTGACCAGGAAAAAGATGTCTGAATTGTTAGTAAGATATAATTGAGTTTTTTAACTAACTATTGGACTTGTTTACTCTAGTCCCATTAGCCTCACTGTTGCCAAATGCTGGGACCCTTCGCCTCGCAGTTACTTTACAATACCCAGAGGTCAGTATACACAAACACTTTGTTTACATTTCTTTCAGATACACGAACACCATGCTCTGACTTGTTCTGCTTTTTTCTTTTCCAAAGCCGAACCAGTTAGACCTATTGACCCGGCAGCATGGATTTCCCACACTACTGCACTTACAGGATCTTACCCACAAAATGGTACAGTCTATTCTATCTGACAGGTCACATTCACAGCATCTTCTTTTTGTGAAGCATGATGCTAATCATCCTGTTGTCTTTCACAGAGTTTGACGATCTCCCTCTTACAGTGGGAAAGACAGACATGGCCACTATTGTAAAGGTGATGCAGCTCCCAGACTCAGGACTAGAAATAAGGGACAGAATGTGGCTGAAGATTACTATAGCTAATGCTGTTATAGGTAAGCTGTCTTTTTCTTCCTGTTTCTTCCTATTTGTGAGATCTTCACACTTATGTTACTAAAATGATGTTTGCTGAATAAGATTGTTTTAGTTTTTATAAATATTCTTAAATTTAATTTTTAGGGGTTCAAGCGTGTAGCGCTGAAACCCTGTTGTAATTGTAAGAATGGCCCAGAATCAGCAATCTCCACATAAAACTGATCAGGCAGACCAAACCTTAAGTCTTAGAGGGTTGAAAAAACATAAAAATGGCCATAACCACACGCCTGTTCGTCCTATTGCCGTGAAAATTGGTATGGATGGCCTTGGTCCAAAGTGACACAAGTGGCTATGAGGATATTTGCGCATCTCAAAAAAACATGGGCACCATAGGCCGACGAACTTTGAGCACATATTAGTCAAGCTTAATGGAGGTCGATCGGAATGAACCTCAGTGGGCCTGTTTGCCTCATGGCCCTAAAGGTTTGTGAGAAATTTAAAAAGAAATCTGCCACTGGGGGGTGATATCGCATTTTTCATAGGGCGTTAACGATTGTATATTGTGCAGTATTCATATCATACACTAGACCTCCTCATTTGGATCAACTTTGCCTCTAGAACCACTGTTGTCAATCAAACCGTTTGTTGAAAGATGGAGAAAATGTAAAAAAGCTACTTTTGCAAACTAGTCCTAGGTTTTTTGCTCCATCTGAAAAAAAAAACACTGCAGTACAATTCTCTGGACTCTCAAGGTCAATAATTATCAAAAAAATTGTTGAAATGTACCTTTAGGGTAAGCGCTATCAGTCATAATCATTAAAAAACATCATATTTCTATGGTAAATTATCAGGATTTGCCGAAAATGCTTTTTAAATTATTGATTTAGGTGCTAAATAATATGTAATGTCATTTTTATACGTGCTTAAATGTCTTAAAGCGCTTGAACCCCCGTAATCGCTGCTTGCAGCTAAATTTATTTATTTATTTTTCTTTCAGTTAATGGAAATGGTATTAGTTTTTCATAATGTTTCCCCCAGTAATTTAGTTAAATGTTTTTCATGACTTTTTTTTATGATAACTATAATTATACTGGTATATAGGTGCTTGTAATCGCATGTCATCGCATGTTACAGGAGGTGATGTAGTAGACTGGCTGTACTCACGGGTCGAGGGATTCAAAGACCGGCGGGATGCCAGAAAATATGCCAGCAGTCTGCTGAAACATGGCTATCTCAGACACACTGTCAACAAGATCACCTTCTCTGAACAGTGTTACTACACATTTGGAGATCTCTGCCAAAGTACAACACATTTCCTTTAAAAAAAAATTTACCCAAAAATGACAATTAGATAAAAATGTATGTATTCTAAGGGCATCCAAGATGTAGAGGAGTTTGTTTTTTCATCAGAAAAGATATGGAGAAATTTCACATCACATCACTTACTCACCAATGGATTCTCTGCAGTGAATGGGTGCCATCAGAAAGAGAGTCCAAACGGCTGATAAAAGCATCACAATAATCCACAAGTAATCCACACAACAATCAATTAATTAACATTTTGTGAAGTGAAAAGCTGTGTGTTTGTAATAAACAAATTTATCATGAAGACGTCTTTGAACCAGTGTCTCCAACCTCCTCCTATCTGAAATATTGCTGGAGGAAATGTTATGGAATATGAACTGGTGTTTTGGCCTGAAACCACAGTTTAAAGGTAAAATGTATTAAAGACAGGGTTGTTTCTTACAAACAAGCAGCTTTTCACATCACAAACTGTTAATTGATGGACTGGAGTCATGTCACATACTTGCGGATTATTGTGATGTTTTTATCAGACTCTAACGGCACCCATTCACTACAGAAGATCCATTGGTGAGCTAGTGATATAATGCTAAATTTCTCCAAATCTCTTCTGATAAAAAAACTCATCTGCATCTTGGATGGTTTGAGAAAGAGTATATTTTCAGCCAATTTCAATTTTTGGGTGAGCTGTTCATTTAAGTTTTGTACTGATGGCATTAAAATGCTACATTTAACCTCTGTTCTTCTTTCTTCTTAGATATGGCTACACTAAACTTGAATGAAGGGTCGAGTGGTGCTGGATCAGAGCAGGACACGTTGGCACCTCTCCCCCCTCCGTCCACTAACCCGTGGCCCATGGGCGGCCAGCCCTTCCCCTACCCACCCTTCTCCACAGCGCCCTCTGGGTTCCCTCCAGGATATTCCGACCCCTGCCACAGTTTCCACAGTGGCAGCGCAGGAAGTCATCACAGTGAGGGTGAGTAGGGAAAGGTCATCCATAACTTAAGACAATCAGATTAACTGAATCACAGCAGGAACTTCCGAAATAAATCTGCCTGGTTCAGAACTGAAATAATAATATCTTACTATTTTGGGGTGTTGCAAATGTAAGAAATAGCTAATATTATGTGCTATAGTATATTGCGTTTGTTTTGCATTTGTTTGCACTCTATCTAGCTGTTTTTGAATGCAGGAGTTCTGAAAATATATAGCTTTGCACGTCCCTAATATGAATTTCATGCATGACTTATATTACTAATGTACTGCTATATTATACAACCCCGCACAAGGGTTGTTTCATGAAATTGTCTTCAAATCCCAGCTGTAGTATTTTGTGGTCTCTCTAAAGGTTATAACCTTTCAGGCATCTCTCAGTTTATTGTTTTCATTTTTGGCCACATTTTAAGAATTGATTTCAGCTCTTGTCATGATTTCACCTGCAGTGCTTGCATTCATCTCATTCTCTAGTGCTTTTTGCCTTTATCGCTGATGCATTGCACAAACACATCTGTCTCAATCCGTCTGCTTCACATTACTGCATAACCTGTTGCTCATTTCACACATGCCATGCACTAGCTCAGTGAAGATGTCGGGAAGGAAACTCAGCAGCCTGCTGTGTATGCGTTTATGAGTAGAAATCAGTTGGAGTGAAGGCTTAGGTGTTGTGAGGTTTGAAGCATATGGATAGGCAGTCAAACAAAGTAAAACTAGGGCAGATGTTTGGCTGTGTGGGAAAACATTTTAAATATTTAAAGTATATGGGTTTTATGTAGTATATGTGCACTACCGTTCAAAAGCTTGAGGTCGGCAAGTTTTTGATAGAAGCCTCTTATGCTCACCAAGGGTGCATTTATCCAAAACACGTTAAAACTAATATTGTGAAATCGTATTACAATTTAAAAGAACAGTTTTCTGTTTGAATGTATTTTAAAGGGATAGTTCACCCAAAAATGAAAATTCTGTCATTAATTACTCACCCTTATGTTGTTCCAAACCCGTAAGACATTCGTTCATTTTTCTAACACAAATGAAACTATTTTTGATGAAGTCTGAGAGCTTTCTGACCCTGCATAGACAGCAACGCAACTACCATTTTCAAGGCCCAGAAAGGTAGTAAGGACATCGTTAAAATAAACCATGTGACATCAGTGGTTCAACCGTAATTTTATGAAGCTAAGAGATTCATTTTTATGCACCAAGAAAACAAAAATAATGACTTTTTTAAACAATTTTTAAGTAAATTAAAGGAGAAGTTCACTTTCAGAACTTTACTTTACTTTAAGATTTACAGATAATTTACTCACCCCCTTGTCATCCAAGATGTTCACGTCTTTCTTCAGTCGTAAAGAAATTGTTTCTTAAGAAAAACGTTTCAGGAATGTTCTCCTTATAGTGGACTTCTGTGGTGCCTGCGAGTTTAAACTTCCAAAATGCAGTTTAAATGCAGCTTCAAAGGGCTCGAAAGGAAGAAGGATCTTATCTAGCGAAAAGATCAGTTATTTTCTAAAAGAATTTACAATTTATATACTTTTTAACCTCAAATGCTCATCTTGTCTAGCTCTGCTATGTACATGCATACTTTCTCTAATCTGGGTCAATACTAATAGGTCTAATAGGGTTTGTCTGAAAGCCTCATCTCTTTTTCTCCTCCAACTTTAGAATTATCCTAAATTGCCCTTTTACCTTTTTTTGTAAAGGACCTTGTTTACGTGTCCACTTTACACTTGCGTGAACACTGGGTCAGTACCTCTGCAGTGATGTAGGACAATATTGAAGTTGGAGGAGAAAAGAGATGGGAGTTTTTCGACGTACCCTAACTGTGTTGAACCGGATTACACAGAGTACGCATACGCATTTGCAGAGCTAGACAAGATGAGCAATTGGGATTAAAAAGTATATAAATTGTACATTTTTTTAGAAAACAACCGTTCGTTTCGCTAGATAAGACCCTTCTTCTTCACCTGGGATCATTTACAGCCCTTTGAAGTTGCATTTAAACTACATTTTGGAAGTTCAAACTTGGGCACCATAGAAGTCCATTATATGGGGAACATTCCTGAAATGTTTTCCTCAAGAAACATAATTTCTTTACAACTGAAGAAAGATGTGAACATCTCGGATGACAAGGGGTGAGTACATTATTTGTCATTTTTTGTTCTGGAAGTGAACTTCTCCTTTAAGGTTAAACCACTGATGTCACATGGACTATTTTGATGATCTCCTCACTACCTTTCTGGGTGTTTTAGTTCAGTTATTGTCTATGCAGGGTCAGATAACTCTCGGATTTCATCAAAAATATCTTAATTTGTGTTCCAAGATGAACAAAGGCCTTACAAGTAGGAACGACATGAGGGTGAGTAATTAATGACAGAAGCTGAATTTTCAAAAACAATTCTGATTATCAGTGTTAAAAAAAATATATTATTTTTATTTTACCGTAATACTTTTGTTGAATCTGATTTTTTCAGGATTCTTTGATGAATAGAAAGTTTTGAAAGAACAGCATTTGAAATGTAAAACCTTTTGTGATCTTATAAATGTCTATTATAAGCGTCATTTTGACAAATTTAATGTATCCTTGCTGAATAACAGTGTCAGTTTCTCTAAAGAAATTACTGACCCCAAACTTGTGAACTGTAGAATGGATTTTTAATAGAAATCACATGGGATGTCAAAAGTATACTCAATACCAATATTCCATTCAGTATAAAATATCCTTGTATGAGATAGTTACATTACCTAAACAATTATTTGATTTAAATGAGTTAAATTATTAAATCAAGCACTATGTTAAATAGCATACACATTTTCACTGCTACCAAATTTAGTATCTAATCTTGTGAAGTATCGACTACTGAAATGTTGGCATTCTGACCACCCTAGATAACGCTATATTACTGTAAATTCTAACATATCATCACAACATGTAAATAAATATCTTATATGAGCACATATAAGATTTTATTTTTACTGAGCAGATCCCAGTAATGCTCTTAGGCTGTGAGGATGATTTGTACTTGATAGAGCTTCTGGTGTTAAGATAGATTAAGACAGACGGCTTAACTGTGTTGTTTCCTGTTCGTTTCTGCTGTGCAATGGCAGACTGATGGAGGAGGTAGTCCCAACCCTGGGGTGTCCGGTAAGGCAGCATCCCACCCTCCCTCGCTCTCTCTCCCCCTCTCTCTTTCTCTCTCTTTCAGTCATGTCTCCCTCCATGACTGGGGTATTTCTGTTGCTGGATTTGTCCTGCTGCCTCGCCTCTCGTCTGTGTATTTCTCAGCATGTCGTGTTGTGGAAAAACTTAAATGCATACACACTAGTCTAGGAATGCACATGACAATATCAATGTAGATCCCATATGTGTATGTAAAGCTTCGCCATGCCTGTTATGTAAGAGTGAAATGATGTGGCTTTTGTTTGAAGTTTGATAGTGTTTTAAATTCAGGATGAAGCACTTCATGATCTCATTTGCATTGTCATTTGACTCCAGTCTCATTTCATCCAGTTTTAATTGCACATCTGATAGATGTATGTCATCAGCTCATTAATTGCCATCATTCTTCATCGGATTTTAATAATTCTCTTGGATCGTGACATGACGGAATGAAGAGCAAGAAACGTTTGTCTTTATAGACTTAGAGAGGGACGGAGAGCTTTATTAAATGCAAACTCAATGCGCTTAGTTACGATCAAAGATCCAGATATTACATTTGCCATCACAGTATCGAAGTTGTTCCAAACAAACAGTGTAATTTGATATTAAAGGGAACTTCATTCAAAAATGAAGTTCTGTCATTAATTACTCACCCTCATGTCCAAACCCGTAAGATGTTTGTTAATCTTCAGAACACAAATTAAGATGTTTTTGATGAAATCCGACAGCTTTCTGACCCTGCATAGACGGCAACGCAACTGACAGTTCAAGGCCCAGAAATGTAGTAAAGACATTGTTAAAATAGTTCATGTGACGTCAGTGGTTCAATCTTAATTTTATGAAGCTACAAGAATACTTTTTGTATTCCTCTCCAAATAATCATGTAAACTTGTGTTTATTTTTCAGGAAGTCGAAGCAGTAGTTCCAACCCTAGCGTTGGGAGGAGCCAACGGCCTGTGCCGAGAGACAAGGACCGCAAATCGGCAGGCAGCGGCGGCAGCGAATCGGATTCAGGCAACCGAGCAGGTGGGAAGCGGGTTGAGCGTTCAGCCAGCCAGTTGAGTCACCGTAGCCATGCGCTGTCATCTCGTAGCCACACTCATTCCCGCGTCCCGTCCCAACACAGCCGCACATCCTTCTCCTACAGCCACGCTCCTTTTTCAAAGTATGGCCACACCTCTTGCGCGCTCAGCGAACGGAGCCACGCCTCCTCATACGGACCCCCAGGCCTGCCTCCTCCCTACAGCCTGGCCAGATTGACCCCTAAGGGGGCTATCAGCAGCGGGCCCCCAGGGGCCCCTCCAGTGAGGGAAATAGGGGCCATACCACCGGAACTCACCGCCAGTCGCCAGTCCTTCCAGCATGCCATGGGCAACCCGTGTGAGTTTTTTGTGGATATAATGTAATCACGTGAACAAATAATAAATAGCAGTACAGTGGAATCCCACAAGATGAGTGCCATAAATACACTCTCACCTTTTACTAACAGCAAATGTGGCTGTGCTGTAGTTTCTGTGGAAGGATCAGATGTGTTAAGATGTGTTAATCATGTGTTGCGCAGAGGGCAAATACCTGCATACACTACTGTTCAAAAGTTTGGTGTCGGTAAAGAAAGAAGTAATATTGTAAAATATTATTACGAATTAAAATAACTTTTTCTGTTTTAATATATTTTAAAATATAATTTATTTATGTGGTGGCAAAGCTGAATTTTCAACAGTCATTACTCTAGTCTTCAGTGTCACATGACCCTTCAGAAATCATTATAATATGGTGATTTACTGCTCAAGAAGCATTTCTTATTATGAATGCTGAAGACAGTTGTGCTGCTTAATATTTTTGTGGAAACTGGTATTTTTCGCCAGTGGGATTCTTCGATGAATATTACCATTAAATAAATAAATAAAAACAAGGAGTAGAAATCTTTTGCAACATTTTAAAGTTTTTTACTGTCATTTTTGATCTGTTTAGTATGGAAGCCCATTTCTGCCACTCAGTAAAAAATAAAAAAGGTCATTGCGAGTTTTTATCTCACAATTCTGACTTTTTTTCCCTCACAATTGCGAATTTACATCTCGCAATTCTGCCTTTTTCTTATAATTGCGTGATATAAACTCACAATTGCAAGAAATAAAGTCAGAATTGTAAGATAAAATCTCCGAATTGTGGGTTTAAATCACGCAATTCCAAGGAAAAAAAGTCAGAATTCTGAATTTATATCTCACAGTTTTGAGATAAAAAGTCTAAACTGCGAGATAAACTCAGAATTGTGAGAAAAACGTCAGAATTTAGAATTGCGACTTTTTCTCATAATCGCGTGATATATACCCACAATTACAAGAAATAAAATCAGAATTGTAAGAAACTCTCAGAATTGCATAATTGTGACTTTATCTCAGAATTTTGGGTTGAAATCACACAATTTTGAGTTTTTTTCTCAGAATTGAGATAAACTCTCAATTCCGAGAAAAAAAGTCAGAATTCAGAAAAACTTTTTCTCATAATTGTGTGATATAATCTCACGATTGCAAGAAATAAAGTCAGAATTCTGAGTTTATATCTCAATTTTGAGATGGAAAAAAAAGTCTGAACTGCGAGATAAACTCAGAATTGTGAGAAAAAAGTCAGAATTTGCGACTTTTTCTCAGAATTGCGTTATATAAACTCACAATTGCAAGAAATAAAGTCAGAATTATACGATAAAATAATGCGAAAAAAGTCAGAATTCAGAATTGTCTTTTTCTCAGAATTGTGGCTTTAAATCACGCAATTCTGAGTTTTTTTCTTAGAATTCAGATAAACCCGCAATTCCGAGAAAAAGTCAGAATTCTGAATTTATATCTCACAAATCTGAGATAAAAAGTCTGAACTGTGAGATAAACTCAGAATTGCGAGAAAAAAGTCAGAATTCAGAATTTGCGTCTTTTTCTCAGAATTGTGGGTTTATTCGGACTTATTCTGATTCGCAATTCTGACTTTCTTTCTCAGAAAGTATTTTTCAAATCTCACAAAACTGACTTTATAACTCGCAATTGCAAGTTTATATCTCAATTCTGAGAAAAAAAGTCAGAACTGTGAGTTTACATTCTGACTTTATAACGTGCAATTGGAAGTTTTGCTTTTTTTTAAATCCAAAGTTTATATCTCGCAGTTCTGACCTTCTTGCTCGTAAAGTGTTACTAGTTTGAGTCTTGCAATACTGACATAACTCGCAGCTGTAAGTTTATATCTCAGAATTCTGAGAAAAAAAAGTCAGATTTGCGAGATAAACCTCAGATTTGCAAGAAAAAAAGTCAGAATTCAGAATCACAAATTTTCTCAGAATTGCAAGTTTATAATGTCAGTATAGTGGGATATAAACACGCAATTACAAGAAATAAAGTCAGAACTGTAAGATCAAATTTCAGATTTGCAAGAAAAGTCTAAATAGTTTTTTTCTCAGAATTGAGATAAAGTCGCAAAAAGTCAGAACTGCGAGATAAACTTAGAATTGCGAGAAAAAAGTCAGAATTCAGAATTGCGACTTTTTCTCAGAATTGTGACCTTTTTTTTCATCAGAATTGCGTGATATAAACTCAAAATTGCAAGAAATAAAGTCAGA
>JAHKKF010538581.1:29066-40054 GCA_019740295.1 Labeo calbasu
ACATTACACATTTTAGGTAATATAATCAGACTACTTTTAGATTACTTTTGACCTAACTCGTTTATCACATTGATTTAAATAGGATCATCTTGACATAAAAATACAAAGAGTAAGAAAATATATTACATTTGCTGTTATTAACATCAAGAAGCGTATTAAATGTTATATTATGCCAAGGTTTCCCAAACTAGTGCTTGTGAAGGAACTGCAGGGAGCTAATAAAATGAAAAAGCTAGTAATTAAATCATATTTATTTTTTTATTAAAATAAATCATTTTAAAATCAATCAAAAATTAAATGTTTTATTTACCTGTACGTCATGTGACCATAACCAACGTCAAATAACTAACGAATATGCAAATGTGTTACTTAATTACTAAAATATTACTTGGTACTTCAAGTAAATATATTGGATAAAACAGGATGAGACGACAAATACAATTTGTGGATTTTAATGTGTTTGAAAGACAAAAGCCTTCCAAAGACGTAGAAATATAGTATTATGTGAAATTTGGGGAATAATTTTAACAAAATAAGAAAGATCATACAAAAATGGATGTTATTTTTTATTTATTACTGTCCTGAGTAAGATATTTTACATAAAGGATATTTATATATAGTCCACAAAACAAAACAAAAAAAAAATAGCTGAAATGATTAAAATAACCCACTGCAAAAGTTTGGGAACCCTTGGTTCTTAATACTGTATCTGGTTACCTGGATGATCTACGACTGTCTTTGAACAGGATGAAGATGTCCAAATTTTTCTTATTTTATTGAAATATCTTTTTTTTTTCCATTTAGTACTGCCCTTCGGAAGCAAAAGAAGATACTTGCATGTTTCCCGCAAGACAAATTAAGTACAATTTACCTTGATCTTCAAATTCAAAATGTTTTCACCTCCCAATGCATCGTGTTTCCTTCTGGAGCATCAGTTAATGTTTGAACCTTTTTTAATAATTGTGTTTGAGTCCCTCATTGAGTCCCTCCAAAATTTTTTAATTATTCACATTCTCACAGATTCTGCAAAAGGGTTCCCAAACTTTCACATAAAACTGTACATGGTTAAATAATCCACTAAGAGCTAATTCAAATAAAAATCAATGTGTTCATCAGTATTTGATGAAACGTTGAAACGCTTTTTCAACCTGACAAGATTTTAGCAAGTCAGTGGTCACTAATGACTGGCCTTCGTGTGAATGTCAACAAAACTTTCTGAATGTATACAAGCAGTGGGATATTTTAGAAAGAAACATTCTTTGAGAATCAGTAAATTATGAATAATTTATTACTACTGTGTAAATAATATGTAATCATGTAATATATAAAAAAGTAACTATAGTCTGATTACGAGTATTTTAAAATGTAATCTAATCTAATTACAATTACTTGTACTCTAATTTTTGAAATCTGATTACGTAGTCCAGATTACATGTAATCAGTTCCTGCCCAGCTCTGTATGCAGGTTTACATTTAGAGCATGAAGTTGATAATAAGAGTTACCTATTTCTTTGATTGGCTGTTTGACACCAATCTCATTGTTGACAGTCATTATGGACACCAAACTGGTATCAGGACGGATTGTTTCCTCTAATTGCTGAGAAAGCAAAATATAAGAAAAAACACATATATATGAAATAATCAAATAACAAAGTAAAATAAAAAATATTGTTTAAAGAATATTCTGTAAAGGTGAATTTCACATGTTCTTTTTTTTCTCTGCCACAATCAGCCACCATCAGGATTTCAATCTATCTTAGCTTTCATAAAAATCACATTATTTCAACCAATGGAGTTAGTTTGAGGCAGGATTATCAATTTGTCAAACAAGAGAGCTGAGTGTATTTTTGCTATTCTGACTGGTGCTTCAAGTGGCACGAAAACTGGATGTTTACACTTTACGAAAGCTTACCTTCAAATCAATCAGTCCATTATTTTTCACAGGTAAATAGGTTACATCGAAACCCTCTGCCTCCAGAATTCGGCAGGAGTCCAGCACACACTTATGTTCAGTCTGGGTGGTGATGATGTGGTTTTTCTTAGCCTTATAAAACCGAGCCACACCCTTTAAAAAAAGAAAAGACAAGACAAGACATAAAAGAACAACCAATAGATAGTCATTTTTAAACACTATTGGGACTACTGTCACAGTGTAATTATGCACTTAAGTACTTAAGTTAATATTAATTAACTACATGTAGTTACTATATTATTAGGGTTAGGCTTAGGGTTACTTGCATGTAATTACGCATAAATAATTGCCATTATAATAGTGAGTACATGTAACGTGTAACAAGGACACCTTACAATAAAGTGTTACCGACTATTGCATCCTATATAAACTTCAGCCAATTGTTTATTTTAGAATATGCCTAGTCATTTGTGTCCCAGCGTCCCACTTTCTCCTAATCCTAATCTTGCCTCACGGCAATGACATACTTACTTTGATTGACATATTGTTGGACTCAGTCGCACCACTGGTGAACACAATCTCCCTCGGGTCAGCACCAATAAGTTCTGCTACTTGCTGAAGAGGAAATAAACATTTGTGTCACAATAAACAGTGTATTTTGGCTTAACCAAAATATTATGTTTCAATGCTCATAAATACAACTCTCAGCTATCTAAATCCAGAGAAAAAGTTCTTGCTCCTCTTACAAAAACATACAGACTTACTTTTCTCGCTTTTTCCATTGCGCTCTCGCTCTCCCATCCGTAAGCATGAGTCCTGGAATGTGGGTTCCCGTAGTAATTCACTTGATAGGGCAGCATGGCATCCAAAACCCTTGGGTCCTAGAACAATGTTCAATAAAAACAATGGCATGTAAACATCCTAGAAATGTTCTCATGCACTAGATTTACAAGTCTGATTAGCTAACTTATTTTGATGGCAGGAGTATTATTAAGATGACAACAGCAGATGGGTACCATGGGTGTGGTGGCCTGAAAGTCCATATAGAGGGGTCTCAGTTCATCCTTTTCTAGTTCCCTACTTTTGATCAACTCTGTGGAGAAAGACAGACATGTTCATCTTTTTAAGTTAGGGTGACTGGAATAAATACAAACATATTAGAAAACCAAGCATGTCATCTTGCTAATATCTATATTAGCACAGCCATCTAGAGTACACAAGTTTAATTCAACTGCGTCACTGTTAGTCTCTAGACTAGAGAATGACCAATACTGTACCTTTCTGCCTCTGCACAGTGTTGACAGCGCTTTGAGCGAAGCTCAATCGAGGGCTGGAGATCACACACATGGAGCCCAGAAGTTTTCTCGATAAAGTCCTGTTCATCATGTTTATGCAATTACAGTGCTCTCAACATAAACAATGACAGAAATAACAAAAAAAGCTTCTTATAAAGCCTTCGTCAACCAACAAGCCCGCCAGATAAATAAATGTATTATTCCGGCAACTTTAGAGGCGACAGCATGCTCACTATCTTCATAGAACAGTGTGTCATCAGCTCTCAAAACACTCGGCAATGCTTACACAAGACACACATAACTTACAGCCGGGGCGGGACGACTGTTATTGTAATTCTCATTGGTTATCCGGGTCTCTTGTGGGCGGGTTTTTGTGACGTTAACAGAGTTTATTGGTTAAAACTTAAACCTTACTTGTTTCTTTTACCGGAAATTGTGAATGTGAACCAATACAAAGCTGTTCTAGCTGGATCGTTCCTCTGTCCTTGGAAATATAAATATCCAGTCAGTTTTAAGAAAGTCGACAGCGTTTAATGAAAGACATCTTTAGCTTTTAGTCTTTAGTTTATATATGTTCTCACAAGCAGTAATGTGAAATCCAAATCATTTCCGCGAATCGGTTCTTTTGAACAGTTCGTTTCAAAGAACCGATTCGGCGGTGGCTTGTATCGTTACGTAATTGCGTCATCAGCTACATAGTTATGAAAAATCATAATTATGACAAAAAGTCGAAATTATGACTTTAAAAACACAACCATTGCATAAAATTCGAACTTATGCCAAAACGTGTCACATTTTTACCAAAAAAAATCGAGTAATTTGATCTCATTATTATGACTTAATATCTTTTTTCAATTTATCTCATAATGACGACGTTTTGTCATAATCTCGACTTTTTATGTAATAATTATGACTTTTTTAAGGGTTCGGCTTCCATACATTTTACTTTTCTACTACACTGAAATTAATTTTCACTCTGTGACGAGGAAGGCGCGCTCCCGCGCAGGTAAATAGAACGGACTTTGTACTTTCCCATTCCTTGAAAATAGCTTTAAAACAACGTGTGAAAATGAGGAAGCAGATCTGTGAAATATAAAAGTCTGGAAAAGTGCGTTTGGAATATTCAGATATTCAATATTCTGTCAGGCTCTGACAGCCTTGAAGGTAAACAATTCCATCTATTATATATATATATATTAATGTACTGAAAATTAATCATTTGGTGTCTTGAGAGCCTTTAGTAACAGCAACACTTGCATGCAGTCATTTTGTTGTTGCCACTATACAGTATGACTTAACTGTATTCGCGGTATTCAGTTACAGTTTAAGTCAAAAGTTTACACCTTGCAGAATCTGCAAAATGTTAATTATTTTACCAAAATAAGAGGGGTCATACAAAATGCAAGTTATTTTTTATTTAGTACTGACCTGAATAAGATATTTCACATAAAAGACGTTTACATATAGTCCACAAGAGAAAATAATAGTTGAATTTATTAAAATTACCATGTTCAAAAGTTTACATACACTTGATTATTAATACTGTGTTGTTACCTGAATGATCCACAGCTGTTTTTTTTTTCTTTTTCTTTTTATTTAGTGACAGTTGTTCATGAGTCCCTCAAGTTTGTCCTGAACAGTTAAACTGCCCGCTGTTCTTCATAAAAATCCTTAAGGTCCCACAGATTCTTTTTCAGCATTTTTGTGTATTTTAACCCTGACTGTATGATTTTGAGATCTTTTCACACTGACGACAACTAAGGGACTCATATGCAACTATTACATAAGGTTCAAATGCTCACTGATGCTCCAGAAGAAAAAACAGTGCATTCAGAGCCAGGGGTGAAAACTTTTTGAATTTGAAGATCAGGGTAAATTGAACTTATTTTGTCTTCTGGGGAACATGTAAGTATCTTCTGTAGCTTCAGAAGGGTAGTACTAAATGAAAAAAAAAAAAAGATATTTAGGCAAAATAAGAAAAAAGTACAAAAGTTGACACCCCTGGCTCCTAATGCATCGTTTTTCCTTCTGGAGCATCAGTGAGCGTCTGAACCTTCTGTAATTGTTGCATGTGAGACTCAGCTGTCCTCAGTGTAAAAAGATGGATCTCAAAATCATACAGTCATTGTTGGATTTCTGAAGAACAGCTGTGGATCATTCAGGTAACAACACAGTATTTGGAAACAAGTATATGTAAACTTTTGAACAGGATAATTTTTATAAATTCAACTATTATTTTATCTTGTGGACTATATGTAAATGTCTTTTATGTGAAATCAGGTCAGTACAAATAAAAAAAAAGATGCATTTTGTATGACCCCTCTTATTTTGGTAAAATAATTAACATTTTGGAGATTCTGGAAGGTGTATGTAAACTTTTGACTTCAACTATATATGTTTATGTATAGGCCTAGTCCTGAGCACAAAAAAATCTTGATTACTTACATTTGTTAGATTGGTTTTTACTTATTTAACATAAAACATTCACAGGTGCAGAATCCATCCATAACTTCTCAGCATAAATGTCTGCCTCTTCAGTGCACCACTTTCGACATCAGTGGTCATTACAGAGATGGAAAGCAGCAACACAGGGATATTTGACTTTGAATACAACCACTGCATTGCACACAAGGCAATTCATTTCCTCAAGATCTACAATCTGCACACCAGTCTTCAGAAATCCACCAGTGATTCTAAACCCCAGAAGAAAATACGACGCCAAAGCAAAACAGATGTCACTCCTACAAATAAACCATGTTTTAAAGGCTAATGAATACAGTTTAAAACCAAACGTTTTTTACGGATCAATAAAAGGGTTTGACAGTAACATCCTACCATCGAACTCCCCAAGTGAAGACCGACGTAGTGCTGCAACGTGTCTACAGAGCCGTGGTATGCTGTTCGGAGTATTCGATGGCCATGCAGGGTCTGCTTGCGCACAAGCAGTTAGTGAACGCCTCTTTTACTACATAGCTGTGTCTCTTCTTCCATTGAAGACTTTAATTGAAATAGAGGAGGCTGTGGAGAGTGAACGCCCTGTGCTTCCGGTGCTACAATGGCACAAGCATCCCAACGACTATGTTAGCACAGATGCTGGTAAACTATACTTTAATAGCCTGAGGACATATTGGCAGGAGAGGATAGATCTGCACGAGGATGATGACAGTGATATACAAACAGCTTTAAGAAATGCTTTCAAAAGATTGGATAATGATATTTCCTTGGAGGCCCAGGTGGACTATGGAGTTCCTTTTGCTCATTTCACACCTCTCAGAGTGGCTCTGTCTGGATGCACGGCTTGTGTGGCTCACGTGGACCGAGAAGATCTTCACGTGGCCAATTTGGGTGACAGCAGAGCTGTTCTCGGTGTCCAAGGAGATGATGGGAGGTGGTCAGCTCTCACTCTTACCAACGACCACAATGCCCACAACCCAGACGAGATGCAACGGGTTCTTTCGGAGCATCCTGCTTCTGAGGAGAAGACAGTAGTGAAACATGACAGGCTATTAGGCCTGTTGATTCCTTTCAGGGCTTTTGGAGACATGAAGTTCAAGTGGAGCAGTGAGCTCTTGAATCGCATCTGCGAGGCACGTCCAGAGCTGCTCGTCGGGAACGAAAATGCAAAAATGCTGCTACCGAACTACCACACACCACCTTACCTCATAGCCGATCCAGAAATTGCCCATCACAAATTGCGACCACAGGACAAATTCTTGATTCTAGCTACTGATGGTCTCTGGGAACTGATGCACAGGCAGACTGTTGTGCAGGTCTTAGGGGAACATCTGTCTGACATTCAGTGGAAGAAGCCAGTATCTGGATTGGGTTTTACAGTGGGACAAATGCATAGACTGCTGAAGGAGAGAAAGAGTAGAGCTCTTTCTGCTCTGGAGGATGAGAACAGTGCTACTCATCTGATCCGTCACGCTCTGGGCAGCGATGGCTGCGGCTCTATTGAACCCAAGCGCATAGCCAAAATGCTCAGTCTACCACAGGATTTGGCAAGGATGTACAGAGATGACATAACAATTGTAGTCATTCACTTTAATAATTAATCTACTTACGGAAACCAATATGAGCATAATATAAATTTTGTACAAACTGGACAATAAGTAAATCTAATTTATACCTACAGTGCATATATATGGTAGCTTCTCTGATCTATTGTAAAGTTAATTTAAAGGGGTTGTGAAATGTTTTTGATATTTACACATATGCTACACCATAATAAAATAAGCAAAGAGATTTTTTGTTTGCAGTTCTTAAATAGGAATTTACAATTCATATGAAACAAGGACCACTTTTTCAGTTATCTTGGCTTTATTTGAAATGAACTTTCATCAAGGACTTTACAAAAATCAAATCTTGATTAGAAAAAACAAGATGTTTCTAAACCTTATGGTCTCTAAATGAACAAAAGATATTTGTCAGCCATTTAGTTGCCACAGCTCATAGAGCCAAAAAGTTGAATATGTTCATGTCTGATCAGAATTGCAGTTTAAATCCAAGACTTATTAATATTGTGTATCTGTCAATATTGTACACTTTCTCAAGTGAGAAACATGCCAATCAGATCTATCACAAAGACAATATATGTGAAAGGGGGGGAAATTATGTACGAACAATAAAAGGTCAAGAAGCAAAATTCAATAAGTAGGCTGTACATAGGAAACTTCTTTTAAACCACAGAACTTCTCTCAATGTCCAAGACCCGTAAGGACACTATGCAAGTGAATCGTTTAACCTTACTGGTTTTGTAACCAACTCAAACTGAAACAAAACAACTGTGCCACAGCTTGCAGAACTGTTATTATTGTCCAAAAGTTAAAAAGAGCAAGGCTGAAAAAGTTCCAGGGGTGATTGATCACCGGCGACTGGGCATGAGAAGCTGTGTTGCCTGCACTGACTCTGGAAAAAGGTTGTGGTATGTAGGAAGAGGGACATAAGCTGCTGTGATCATTTTACCTGGAATACAAAATTTAAATAGTAAAATACATAATGCATATCAAATCATAATACATATTTCAGAATTTAGACAATCCTCAACTCAAGATTCTGTACAGAATTTAGAATTACCTCCAAACCAACGTCCGTGTAATGCACTGACGGCAGCCATAGCAGCAGGAATGCTGGGACACTTTACATAGACATTACCCTGAAAAGGAGGACAATACCGTTTCAAATTAATATATACAAGCTCAACATTTAGTGTAGTAATTAACGACAACAATTAAAGGAAGAAACGTACTTCAGCTGATTTCTTGTCCACGTATATGTGTATGACTCCTCCGTGTTTGTTGCACTCTTCAATGACATCATCCTGAATTTCAATTTCCCAACCAGGATCATTTTCTCTGCAAGAGAACAATGCAATTCAGGCAAAAATATTCCATAACGTTCTCCATACACACCTGCAATTTTCTCCTGCTACTTACGAGTTTGGATTGAACATGTTGGACAGCTGGAAACAGTGCGTTGCAATTGGTTGTGATGGTAGATTCAAAGCCTGGTTTGTGGGCACATTGATGTTAAAACTTAACCCAGGGTTCATAGCAGCTGAAAGAAAAGAGATTGATGTTAATTGCAAACCCCACAGACCTTATTTAAGGCAAATCTACCGTACCCAAAAGTCAAGGGACTGACCAGTAGCTGCAGCCATAGCTACCATGGAGCCGCTCATCTGAAGGGCCTGTTGAGCAGCAGGTGGGATCTGCAGACCAGTACCTAACAGAAAAAAGTACGCATTTTAATCCCTCAAGACATTATTCACTTCATAACAGTATAAAAACTATACGGCAGGTCAAAGAGTGCATCCCTACCTTCGGCCAGTCTGGCCATGAGTTGAAGTCTACCAGTAGTCCCCAGATCAATGCCGGTCCTTTCCAGCTCATCATTGTCCAAGAAAGAGCTGGCAGTGGAGGCATCAGTGCGCTCCGTCACATGTCCCACTTTCATTGGTCTGCCAGCCAACTCAAAGCCATTAAGCTGTTCCAGAGCCTTCTTAGCACATTCGGCATCAGCAAACTGTGGGGAAAGACGAAAGTGAGCTCTTGAGATGAAGAATTACTTCTTCCGGAGCTTGACTCCAACTACTTGTCTTATAATGTCAGAAACTGTGCACCGAAACAACTTACTGTGATAAAGCCATATCCTTTTGATCGTCCTGTTTCACTGTCCATCATAAGCTGAATGCTATCAATCTGTATGAAAAAAAAACCCAATATGAATAAAAATAGTTTCACATAACATGAAATGAAAAAAAAGCAATATTTACCCTTCCAAAAGGTTCAAAGATGCCTCTAAGCATGTCTTCTGTGATGTTAAAATGCAATGAGCCAACATACAGTCTCATAGGTCCAGAACTGCCCTTCTGTAAGTTGTTGGCTAATGCAGCTGCTCTGTTCTTTTCAGCCTGGTCAAACACAATTTGCAATTAGAAGATAACATACGCAATCAAAGATTGCTCAAATGTTTCCACATTCGGAGTGACCATATTACCTGTGAAGCCTGTACAATTATTGGTACTCCAAGAAGTCTTTGACCAGACAGGCCGATTGCCAAAGGTACAGAGGTGGCATCCACAAACTCGATGTATGCAATTCCTTTGGATCTTCTGGAGTTTCTATCAGAGATAATTCTCACATCACGCACCTTTAAATAGGAAGAACAACAGACATTAGAGGTGTTTATCCAAATCCAAAGTAGAATAGGCACTGGGTTTTGTTTTTGAACCCAAATGCTGGGCTCAGCCTGTTGGGTCATTTTATTGGGTTGTTATTAATATTTTTACCAAGGTGCTGGTTTTTTTTTTTTAACCCAAATGCAGGGTTGAACTTGTTGGGTCATTTTATTGGGTTATTTACCCAGGTGCTGGGTAGTTTTTCTGCAACTAAGCTGATGGGTCATTTTTAACGCTGATTTTTTTTTTTTTTTTACCCAACCGCTGGGTTAAGCCCGTCTCTGACGAAACAGCCCAGCTGCTGAGTTACAGTCAGAGCACAGGCTTTTTAAATTCTCTACAGGACAGATCGGTTCTCAGCGCTACCCATTTTTGCACTTCAGCGAAATAAAGGTTTGTACACATTTTACTTCAGTCTTTTTCCAGTATTTAAGTCTTTACTATGCTGTAAATTGTATCATTTTAGATGTCGATCAGTTGCCTTGCATAAAATAAATAGATTTTATTTGTTACAGTACTGAGTTTAATTTGATTTGATATTAAAATATGTTCTCTAATGTCAGTACTGTTTGTTTATGGGCAGGTTATGGAGTCAGTCACAGCATCTTTCAGCTAAGAGTGAAATGTAAGGCCGCGGACTAAAGTTCGCCGTCACCCCGGAGAACAGCAGCCCTTCACCGGCTCAGATTTGGGCGACACAGCGGCGTGAGAATTATTTCAGTAAAAAGCAATTACAGAGAATGGTTGGATAAGCTAAAATTAAAATGCTACTTTTAAATGTTACATTTTTAAGTTTAAAATGCTTTTAAATGTATGCAGTATTGTAAACTATGCTGTATTCACCCAAATAAATTCAATTTGTCTTGTATTTTGTCCATGTGTTCATGCTTATTAATAAATGGTCATCTCTTGATCATTGCTGTTGCCTCTAATAATTGTGTGTATAAGTTCCAGTCCATTTTAAGCCAGCAATATAATAATTTTTAAACAATAGCTGACTTAAGTAAAATAACCCAGCATGTTTGGTAAAAACATTTAACCCAACCAGCTGGGTCAAAATAACCCAGCATGTGTTCTGTCCAATATTTACCCAGCGCTGGGT
>JAHKKF010538581.1:40104-50687 GCA_019740295.1 Labeo calbasu
TTTGGTAAAAACATTTAACCCAACCAGCTGGGTCAAAATAACCCAGCATGTGTTCTGTCCAATATTTACCCAGCGCTGGGTTGCCAAATAACCCAAGTAGGGTTGTTTTTAACCCAACATTTTTTTAGAGGGCACTGAATAAAACACTGACTTTTCCCACTGCAGAAAAGAATTCTTCCAAGTCTCGTGGTCGGATTCTGGCTGCCAGCTGCATGCAGAACACTGTGCGTGCATCCCTTTCTTCGGGGGTGAGATTATCAATGGGCTGTCTGTTAGCAAAAGACAAAAACAAGCAATGAGTTGCTATAACCAGTTGAGGGAAATGTAATTATTAAGGCTGAACTAAACTTACCTTATAGGGCTTTTGTCTTTCTTGAAAGGACTGCGGCTTCTAGACCTTCTACGGCTGAGAGAGAATTTCTGTGAGTACTTTTGAAAAGACTTTTCACGTCTGAGTCATACACAGAACAAGCAACTACCCACACACAACAAAAATAGTATCATAGAAACCTTAGTTTGATGGCAGGTGGTGGGCCAGTCTTCCCCCTGGGACCACCGTTAAATTTCAGGCCAGAACTGTGATTTAAAAACAAGGTTTTCAAGGTTTTTAATCTCAGTAGCTACGACTACTCGCTCTACTGCTAATTCTAAAGATATACCGCAAGCTTCAATGGGGAACACAAGGGTAAATGTTGTACACATTACAACAAATTCCTTGTTTTGGGGGAATGTACTCATCCTCTCTGCTGATTCACAAAAGACATGTAAATTGGCATGGCAGCTAAACTCCTCTACATAATTAATATACTCTGGAAGACATTTTCACACTTTTCAGGAGCACTGTGGGAACCTTTTAGGTTAACATGCTCACTATGGTTAAAAAGGCATTGTATAAGAGCGGCGTTTCTCCGAACTGTGTGGACACTTGACATGAAGATTAAAACCCAAGACAAAAGATGTCTACGTACAATGGAGCTCTGTAGCGACCACCACGCTCCCTGCTCCTGGAACGGCTGCGCCGTCTATCCCTGCTGCGGCTGCGCTTCCGATCTTTGCTGCGGCTTCTCCTGCGGTCGTGACTCTTCTTGCGATCACGACTCCTGCTTCTCTTCTTGTCCCGGCTGCGGCTTCTGCTGCGACTTTTGCTCTTCTTTTTCCTTGCAATTAAAAAAAAATTAAAGTTTAGCAAGTAAAACATTAAGGAGGAGATATAAAATTAACCAAAAAGGTTATAAAAACATACTTCTTGCTCCGCTCCTCGTGGCCATTGGTACTTAAGGACTTGTTGTCATCCTAAGCAGGGTCGATAGAAGACAGCATGAGGAGGACGGCGAAACATTTCAAGTCGTAAGGATAAAGAAGGGATGGGAACAAAAGAGAATATGATATGATCATTAAATAGGAGTTCATTACAGGGTTTGAGTGGGAGGATGACAAATACAAGGGGGACCTTTAGAAAGAAACCAACCACATGGCTGCCAATGTCGTTCTTCCTTACTAGTGCTTGCATTACTTGTGTAAGACGGACAAAAATTCAATTGCTATGCTGGGTATGTAAAATAGCATTTCATTCATTAAGCAGCCCAACAGGTTCAGTACCAAGGCTATCTGAGCCTAAGACCCAAAGTGGCAACGCTAGCAGCCAGCCACTAAACGAGCTCCAGTGGTGGATGCCATTCCAGTGATCTTCACCCCATTTGCCTTCGTGGATTGAAAGAGCTCGATGCCACCTCAGTCACACATCTCGCCCTGAAGCAAACAGGGATTCACACGGCTTAGTAATAGCGACTCCCACAGACCATCTAAAGTTGAGTTGTTCTTTTGTTGTTGTTGTTAAGAGGCTAGATTGTTTACAAGATAAATGTATTTTACGGTGAACGTTATGACATTAAATACTGAGCCCCATCATTTCCAGTTTGTACAACCGCAGAATAACCATTTAAGTGCTTTTAAATGTCAGCAGCATGCATAATTACTTGTATTTCACCAAAACAGATGACATTTACAGTATATTAATTTCAGTTTATTTTCAAGTGATGAAAATAAGGAGACTCTGTGGATTTGCTTGTGTATGTCAACTCCAGGATTTCTGCACTGATGACATATTTTAAGTGGTTACCCACCATATATTTGCACTGTAAAACATGCAATCTAGTTCTAGCCATTTTGAAAGTAAACTTCCTTATGATAAAAAAAAAATATGAAGCTAAGAATACCATGCATACAATATCATGACTACAGTCTCCACAGAGTTCACACCAGCTCTTATGTGCATCCACTGCATTTACTCTGGCGGTACCTATGTATCATTTTGCCTATGTATTTCAACCAAGGGTACCACAGTACATCAATATATTGGGCAATTACTACCTTCATTTTTTTGACAGTTCACACTGGAATTCATGGGAGTAGAGGTGAGATATAGGCAAGTCTACAAAAAGAGATAGATGGGCAATTTATTCATTGAAACCACTATGACAGAAACATTCAAGTTATTGATCTGACAATAAAGACTTAGAGAAAACACGACTGGTTAGCAGTTTCAAATGAAAGCTATACAGATTCCTGACCGAGTTTATTTACTTGCACAAACACCCACCTTTTTGTATGGAGCCTCGAGCATTGCTTCAATGTCCAAATCATCGGCCATGTTGTTGTTGATCTGCAGGCGAGGAAAACACTGTTTTAAGTGGTGTTTTAACGTTAAACTTAAGCATAGAAACCTGATTCTAAACTACAACACATATGTGTGTCTGAACTGTTTCCCAAAATAGCAGTTTAATTTCGGACTGTACATTTCTGACATGCGTGACTGGACGGGGTCATGAAACGCACGTTTAAGCACGTTAGCTTCCCGGCTAACTATTTTTCTCACACTATCGCGAACCGTCTTTTTATTTATCGTATTTTGAACACCTTCAGACAACATAAGCACATACAACGGAGTCGTATTTAGGTTTGGACATTATATGACCACATCTTTTGTATTATGAGTACAGAATCATGAAGCTTGCTTTGTTTGCGAATTAGCTAACTGGCTAAAGTCGCTTCGTCTTTGCAAAAAGCTTTGCGAGTCGTCGTAAATACAATCCTTAAAAACATTTAATATCAATGTGATTCACATATGACACACAATAAACTGATATTGCTCAAATTAATCTTATAAACAGATCCAAACAGTAAGCAGCCATTAGCCTTTCCGTCTTACCTCAGACACTGCGGCCTACAAAGCTTTACAATCCCGACTCCACAAACGAGCGGTAAAACCCGGATCTGCTGTCCACTTCTGCTACCGCTGCAACCCCAGGCGATTAATTCGAATCCACACAAACCTAAAAATCACAATTGTGTTAAGCCAGAACTCGGTCGTTTGAACCAATACTAGTCACAAAGCGCGTGTTGCGGTTATAAACGACAAGCTGACTGGCGGCAAACAGCATTTGCGCGTGCACGTCTCGTTCTTGTTGCATAAGAGGAGACGCGCATTACTGTCCACCAGAGGGAACTCGAGTAACACACACTGACAACGGAAGTGCGAACGGCGAAAACACAAACAATTAATACTGAAACTTTTTTTTTTTAATCTTCTGGTAATTTATTGCTGATTTACTTTTATTGGTCGTGGTCAAAACAGGTGACCAATCGTATAATGTCAGTGACGTGCGGCTAAATATTCTGATTGCATTTTTTTTCTGTTAAAAATCAGTTTAACCCTCTATGTTACGCATTATATTCTAACCATGAAATATTTTTAAAACATAAGTTTTTATTACATGAAATAGCTTCAATTATACAAATCAAAAAAAAAAAAAAAAAATGTGAAAAATGTTTTGGGGGAGTATTTAGGAAAACGTTGCCATATGGCAACAATGTACCACAATGGAAAATGGCCAAAAATTACTTTTTCTATTAAATTATGATTTACTTTTCAATTCAAATGCACATTTCTTTTAGAAGTTGATGTATCCAGTCTTAATTTTTTTCTAAAATA
The DNA here is from genome assembly GCA_019740295.1 of Labeo calbasu. NCBI lineage: Eukaryota > Metazoa > Chordata > Actinopteri > Cypriniformes > Cyprinidae > Labeo > Labeo calbasu. The sequence goes on from JAHKKF010538581.1 coordinate 44,096, forward strand.
ATATGCCACACACACATACAGACACATAAACACATGCACAAACACACTCATTATTACGATCACTGAAGGCTAACTCATCCTCATTGTCATCACATGGAAGAGGAAACTCTGCACTCTTCCTATTGCCCTTTCCGTAAAACGTTGTATTCATGTTTTGCAAAGACTAAATAATTTCCTTATTTATACATAAATACACATATACTACAATAAACACTTCAAATAAATAAATAATTACAATCAAATTATTGATTTTACTATCTATAAAAAATCCCAATGGGGAAATACATTACTTCAGTTCCACTGTGGTACAGCGTTGCCATGTGGCAACATACCTATTTTTCCGTAGTGGTACAGTGTTGCCATATGGCAACATTGATATTTTCTCATTTTACAGAAAAACTATGTTAGATAATATAGATTTCTGGATAAAAATATGTAATTTACTAACCAAAGATGCAAAAAAAATCTCCCTTGAGAAGAGACATTCCGAAATTAGGTTTACAGAGCAATTTCTGGAGCACTTTAACAGATGTCCTCCATGTTGGGGTGACAGTGGAAAAAAAGTGTTTGGGGGAACATTCAAATGTCATGTGGCTTAAAAACAGCACATCATTGACTACCTTAAGGCCGGCCCTTTTTATTAACATATTGCAATATATTGTATTTTTTTCAGAATAATAAAGAAATAAGTAGAAAGTAATTGTTGCCATATGGCAACACCGTACCATAGAGGGTTAAATGCATTGAAAATATGCTATAGATATGAAGTACCTCTTCTATGTACGGACCCACTTTAACTTTTCAAAAAATATTAGTTATTTGTAATTTTTAGGTTTTATGTCTGGTCGTAACTGTTGTTTTGAAAATGTCTTTGAAATGACCCTAAATTTATTCCGATTAATTTTCTGCACTTTATTTGGCATGATGTCCAAAGTGTTTTGTAATCCTGTATAGAATTGCAAAGCATTTGTATTTATTTTTCCATCATAATATACAACCAAATTTTGTACAATGATATCCATCTAATAAAATATCATGTGGTGCGACCATCAATTTTGTGCATTTATATTCAATTGATGGTTTATTGAAATGAAAAGCTTTATTTTAGTATCATTTGGAATAGATTTTTATGCAATTTGGGTCATTTCAGTTTATGTTTAATGTACAATATGAGAAAAATGCAAAAAAAAAAAAAAAAAAAAAAAATTTAGACCGTATACTTTTAGTTATGTAATTATGCATTTATTAGTAACATATTATTTATTTATTAATAACTATTTTAATCTATTATACCAGATTACACAGCCAAGCAAAGTCAAATAAATGCTCGCCATAGACAACGTTAAATCTGACCCTGCCGTTACAAACAGATTTAATTTTTTTACTGTAAGAAATATGTTCATGCTGTGATCTCAGAACCTGAATCAGCAACCTTCCCCTACTCCAAATTGAGCTTTCACAAAGACCCGCCCCCGTTTGTTACTGTTGCTATGTCCCACAAACCACTTTTATGCCACACATCATGTTCTCATGCAGTGAAAAAGTTGGTTTTTGAACTGTGATTCATCTCCCAAGCTCATCTACCAAGACAGAGTTGGTTACTTTTGCTATAAAACAAAGTGTACATGTTCAAATTTTGTCATTTTTTAAAAGAAATTCAAACAACAAATACTGTTTTGTGGCTATTTAATGTGTCCTGACAGATCGTTGTAGCGCCTCAGTTCAAGCGGCACAAGAATCGATCATCTCTTCATCTTTACTAGTTATAGCACGCAATAAACATGAATGAACATCAGAAGGTATCTTGTTTCACATGTGAAAACATGTCAATACACACCATTTTTCAAGTTCAAGTCCACCGACTTTAATCTACTCTCCTGTTTGTTTTGTTTGTCAGACAAAACAGCATATTTGGCGTTATGATTGGCCAGATCGCCTGCTAATTAAATTCCCAGCGAAGGGTCAACTGAGCAGCCAAGACTGGACAAAAATCAGAAATAACTGGGGCTAAAGAAATGCCTGCAGTTAATGCCACGTGCTGCACTTTTCACACGTGTCTCTTTAAATAGATTTTTAATGATCTAAGGACTTTGCGTCATCTGGAGCAACCACTCATCATGTGGTGCAACCAATAATAGGAATAACTGTTAAAAATAAAATTTTAAAAATAAAATATCTCATTTCTGTGGTTGAAATATGAATCACTGCTAAGTGAAAGGTATTTTTAAAACATTTTTATCAGTTTTATGCAATTTACAGAATAGGTCTGGTAACTACATTTAAGAAGGCAACTTTGAAAATGTAAAACAGAAATATGAGTTCATTATTTACAAAAACTCAAAATAAATGCAAATACTTTGTTTATAAACACTTTAAGTATTGACAACATCTAAAAAAGTGATTTTAATATAAATCATGGTCGCACCACATGACAGGCGATGGCCAATTCATCTAGATGAAAAAACACCAAAATCACTTCATTTTAAATGTTTATATGAATTTATATGTACACAACATTCTTAATGTTTGAACAATTACAAGAGATATAATTTTTTTTGTATTTTAAAATTGGTCTGTCGAAAATCCTAATACGTCAATGACCCATATACAATTTTTTAGAATAAAATGAATGTACTATGTTTCATTTCTATGTTACCCATCATCTAATTTGAACATCAAAATGTAGTTAAAAAGTTAACAAAAATGAACAGGAATGCTTGGTCTGTCTATCTATATAGATAGATGGACCACCAATGGTCTGGAATAATGTGATCTTTAAGGCACAAAGGAAGTGTGGGGGTACAAAAAGAAAAACAAACAATGAGTAGACTTAGTTTTTATCCAAAAAATAAATAAATGATTAATCCCTATAGAGCATTAAAATCAATGGGGAAAAAACAGCTGCTCTTTTCCTCTCTCAGGCCTTGAAATCAGTGTCAGTTAGCTGACTATGGTTTTACACCATACCTCTGAGGCCACATAACAGTTAGTCAAACAGTGAACCAGAACAGTAAACAAACATGCCTTCAGAAACAGGCTTATACAATGAAAAATGCAAATTAACAAATTCATTACTCATCTTTTTGACGAGTTTAGAAAATGAGAAAAAAATATGACCCCACATTTTTCTTGGTTTAATCTCATTCTTTCCACTGACTCTCGCCACAGCTTGCTTGATGTTCTGCTGGCTGCCAACTTTCCGTAATTAGCTCTCTCTCTTTCTCTCCCTGCGCTCGCAGTGAGGCAGAGTGCAGCCAAATGTAAATCTCTCCAGAGGCTTTCCACAGTATGAACATGACACACATCTGGAGGACGCCAGATTCTTGACACGTTACAAGAACCAGTCAGTGCGACCAGTGCAGGATCATTCGTCTTCCTGTATGCACTGCCACCTCCTTGGCCTTATTCACTTTTTCCATTCTGCTCTGCCTCTCTCTCTGTTTCCCTGTTGTGTTCATTTTTTACTGCATGGCTCTGGTGAATGAACCCCCTTTAATCTCATATCAGACACTTAATGCATAGTTATTTTTGGTATTTGGAGAAAACTTCCACTTGTTATGAAAGAAAGAAACAGCCTTGCGTGTGTTTCCACCACAAAAATACCTGCTGGGTATGGGCAGAAGTTAATTGTTACTTTGTAAAACAGCTTGGGAGATGAATCATAGTTCAAAGCAGTTTAGAGAACAGCACATCTGAAATAAAGACGGCACCAAATGTTGGTTAGCTTCAGCATTTTTCAAATGTTAAATACGTGCATAAAAAAAAATAATCCTAAAGATGTTTATTTGCGTGTGATCTGCATGTACAAGTGTGTAGGCTGCATTAGCTGGGGGAAAGGTTGATTGTGGAGTGGAGCATTCTTTCCATTACCCTGACCAAATCAATGCACTGAGCTCCCAGCCAGAACGCCATGTCCCCTCCCCCACTCCAGTGGTGACAAGGGGGCCAGTGGAAAGAGCTGACCCAGGCGCAGCACACTGGCTGGCCTAATTGCAGTTCTGGCCTCCTGCTTCATTTCCTGGTGCTGGACAGTGGTTACCCCAGCGCATGTCCTCCCTATGCAGATAAACACTTGGACACAGATAAGCACATGGACAACAACACATATCTATTGGATATGAAAGGAATAGTTCACCCCAAATGAAAATATGCTGAAAATGTTCTCACCTTCAGGCTATTCAAGGTGTTTGTTTCTTCGTCAGAACAGATTTTAGCATTAAATCACTTCATCGCTCACCAATGGATCCGTAGTGAATGGGTGCCATCAGAATGAGAGTCCAAATCACAATAATCCACAAGTAATCCACATGACTCCAGTCTATCAGTTAACATCTTGTGAGGTGAAAAGCTGCATTATTAAATTTCTCCAAATCTGTTCAGATGGAGAAACAAACTCATGTACATCTTAAGTAAATTTTCAGCTATATTCATTCAGCTAATGTTTTTTGGATGAACTATTCCTTTAAAATGAATATTTTGTGGAACATAAAAGAAGATATTTTGAAAAATATGTTGGCCATACAATGAAAGTCAGTAGAGGCTAAAGGTGCGTTCATGCTATACTGTAATTACGAGATTCCAACTTGTAAAAAGCATTCACATCCTCATAGAATTCATCATTACACCTGATAAACTGGGAATTTCTCTGAGAACTACTAGTGCATTCAAGTCCTCCTGGGAAGTTTGTTTTTATGTTTTGACATATTGTAATTACAACAGGTGCGTTCAAGTCATTTTGGTCGGAACAAGATGGCGATTTAAATTTTCTACATATGATTTTTTTAAGTCTACATCTGCAAAATTATGAATAAAGAATGTGCAGCATTATGTTTTTTTTTTGTTTTTTTCTGTTTTATTTAATACATGAAAGTGATGTGAACTGTATCATTATAGAGTGTTTTCATGATGCGTCATCAATCTGAATGTGAAAAATGAATGTAAACAATGCCACTGAACCGCACAGAACTCGCAAATTTTGCTGATTATTGCTGCTGAAAATTGTCAGTTACAGTTATTGTCATGTTTTGGGCTGTACTAATCGGTCAGACCAGGAAACTTTCGGAACATTTGGAGTACGCTACTATAGACTGCCAAAAGTTAAAACAAATCAAGGATAAGAGTGCAAAATATTGTCTGAGGAACATAAGGCGTTTGTGGTTGGCCAAACTTGATTTCCAGGGCAAGAATCTTGATAACATTTGTGTTTGTTCTTATCATTTCCAATCAGGTAGGTGAAATATTAGGCTAATATCTTAATTAATACTACTCCTATGTATCTTTACCACCTATTAACTTTAGTTTGTCAAAATATTGTGTCCTTTTCTGCTAAGTCTTCTCTATGTGCTTTAGTAGCTTCCACATGTTTTTTTCAGTGGTTTAGACAGCATAAATTAGCAGAACAACGTATCCAGTAGTACATTAACTGAGCTATCAAACCAATGCTGTTTACATTCAAGTATCTCCAATATGGCCATATAGATATACATTTTCCTGAACGTGGAAGTCAGCCTGACTTCTAACCTGAAGAATGCTTTGCATTTCCGGTTTCCAGTGTTTCTATTCAAATTACCGTATATTCCGAGTTGATAATCTAATGTTAAACCTATTAAAATGCTTTTAAAAGCACATGGCTCCACAGCGCCATCACTTTGCAATGTCGCAATGACCATCATTTGTCAGTGCCTCGCTCCTTAAAGTTTAACGAGTGTGTAGATGACACGAAGCTGCCGACGTTATCTATATTAAAAACAGATGGGTGCTTTTTGAATGGGTTCCTATGGAGACCGGAACAGAAGAGCATCCAATCGGGAAGTTAGAATTCGTAATGGCGGCGCTCATCATTTACTCAGGAAAAAGGTCTATAGAGGGTTTGCAATTGACTTCACTTTCCCGCCGGGACACGCCCCCTCAGCCGGACTGAGTGGTAAAAGAGCCTTCAGCGTGAGTGGATTTAATAGGAAAGATGCGAAAACGCGAGTAAAACAAACGATAATCAGTTTAAACTAAAGGTTGCTGAGCTCGATATAATGTTCCTAACAACTTAACAAATATCCAGTGGTCAATGGATATTGATGCAGCCAGGAATCGTGTTTTCTAACACTTATGTGGGTCTGATTTTGACGTCGGGGAAAATAAATAAAGCAAATTTGCTTGTGAACTGATTTTATAAACACAAAATGGGTTGATCTAAACCCAGGTGATCACTTATATCAATGTTATATATATCGTCATATCGTCTAGCTGAAAAACGTGTAACTAAAGTTTTTGTCAGTGTTTATTTAAAAACATCCAGTTATGCAGAATTTAAGATGGTAAATATTTAGTTGATGCCGATAATGATTTAGTAGTTCTCTTTTCAGTAACTTTCTGCAGTCTGTAAAAATATACCTCAGGTTTCTTGTCAAATTTATTTGTACAGTCAAGCGCAAAGCTCGTTCTGCTTTCAGAGTTGTTTTGTGTGTTCTGTCCAAGTGGCAACCTCCCGGTCTTCCTCCTGAAGCCAACACGGAAGTGACTAAAACTGCAATTCATCGACTGGCCGCTAGAGACTGGCTGCAAAAGGGAGTCAATCCCATAGACTCCCCATGTTAAA
>JAHKKF010538583.1:0-11109 GCA_019740295.1 Labeo calbasu
ACGTTAAGTCGTTGAAAACACTGCACAATTGTGATTATATGACAAGCACAGTGCGCGTCTCTCTCTGGCTCAGCGCCAGCCAACGCGCGAAAACGCAGTTTGAATTTGGCAGTTGCATGACGTCACCGAACGTTCTAAATCCCATATGTGGGACCGTACCGCTCAAAGGGTTAAATGCAAATGGACTCTGCTCGCCCCGCCCCCTCTTTTCTCTCTGTGGAGTGACGAGCCTGTTTACTTTAGCCGCATTTAGCCGCTAAACTTGCTAACTAGCACATTATTAGGAAAGGTGTTTGCAAAGATTCATAAAAAAAACCCTTACACTCACTTCTGCTGTAACTGAAGCTGGATCACGAATGACGGATCTTAGACGGATATATGTAGATCGGGAGGCTTCAGCAGCTCAGATGTCAGGAGTAAATGACGACCTTTATGTTCATTATTACATTCAGCGACACAACACCTCAATCGCTCAATTCTTGTCTAACTTACATCCCTGCTCCAGCATCAAAATATGGAGGTTGGACTGTTACAACTGATCTGAGGTAAGACGCTCATGTCAATCAACTATCGTGGGAGCGGCCTCTGTCGGTGTGATGCCACAACGAAAGGCATCTGAGAATGGCTCGATTTGAAAAAGGAAAATATTTTTTTTACAGATTAATTAGAAAACACTGCATGGATTTCTGTCATTATAGGGTAGATTTGCACATACACTGCCAACACACATTAATGTTCAAACAACATGTAAAATTGAACTTAGCATCCGATGACCCCTTTAAGATCGGCACATTAATTTCTATATTCTTTAATCATGAAAAACTGTTATAGTGATGCTTTAAAATAAGGGTTTATTTATTTCTTAAGTAAGATTTTAAGTAAAATCAGTAATATTGTGAAATATTATTACAATTTAAAATAACTGTTTTCTAGTTGAATATATTTTAAAATTCAGTTTATTTCTGATGCAAAGCTGAATTTTCAGCTCCAGTACTCGAGTCTTCATTGTCACATGATCCTTTAGAAATCATGCTAATATGCTGATTTTTTGCTCAAGAAACATTTCATATTATCCTTTATGTTGAAAACCAATTTTTTTGGAAAGTTCAAAAGAACAACATTTATTCAAAATAGAAAACGTTTTGCAACATTATAAATCTGTTTCTGTCACTTTTGGTCAGTGCATGCTTAAATTGAAGCATAGAATGATGCATAGAATTGTGTTTTTTCTCATTATTCCATGCAATGTTTTGATGTACTATTATCCTGTAAATGAAAAGTAAATGCATTTTGATTCTAATTAGAACCTTTATTTTTAAGAATGCATGACTAATATGTGATAAAGTCACTGTATAAATTCATAACGGCTTCTGCTGTGGTGGTTCCTTCGGTGAGTGTGTTGTTAGAATATTATTTATATAGATGTTTTTTTCCTGTGTGTAAATTTGTGAAAGTGTGACGAGAGGAGGGAAGTTTCTCATGTAGAACATCAGGGCGTGTGCTGTTAAATTCAGACTCCTATCTGTGCTAATCTGTGCAGACCAACACCATATCCTGTTGTAACCACAACTTCAGTTATTTTATCATTGCGTTTGACTTTTTAAGTTCTTGGGTTAAAAATGTATGAAAGGTTCCACTGTGAAGCAAGGAAAGCAAGATTTTTGCAAACCTTTCACATTCATCAAGTGATTACATCTAATAAATCAGGTAGAAATGATTTATAAACTGTAGTTTAATGAACAAGCTTGGTGAAAATGCAGAGTATGGACACAACATTCAATAACAGGTGGAAGCTTGAATCAGTTTGGCATTTTGTTGGTGTTTTTGCCCTAAAATATATTCAATTCTTGTTCCTAAGCACATATTTTTGTATTTCACACTTCTCTTTTCTTGTGTCAGGGAAAGTGTGTGCTAACAGTTCAGCTCTGCGATGAGGCGCTCGGTGAAGGAGAACAGGGGGAGGTGCAGTTCTTCCTGTTGTTCACTGGCTCTGCTCAGAGACATCTTACCAGCACACTGAAGGTCAACCATGCCACCCTTCAGGCTGTATGTCCAGGTGAGTGCATTATTATGCCCTTAGATCTGTAAAGTCATAGTCAACTACATCCCAACAATGACCTCTAAACCTGTTTTTCTGTTAGAAGAACATATTTGAATCACTTTTTTATCAAGAAAGATGCCATATTTAATTGTTTACCTGCATGCCATATGACTTTGACCAACATCAGAGAAATGTTAAAGGGATAGTTCACCTAAAAATGAAAATTCTGTCATTAATCACTCACCCACGTCGTTCCAAACCTGTAAGGCCTTCGTTCATCTTTGGAAAACAAATTAAGATATTTTTGATAAAATCTGAGAGCTTTCTGACCTTGCATAGACAGCAACACAACTACCACATTCAAGACTTAGAAAGGTAGTAAGGACATCATTAAAACAGTCCTGTAAATGCTGCAATGTTACTGGTAATTTTCCCTTACCCAGTACTGTAAATTATTACATTGTTGGTGAGTTTGTGTCTTTATCAGAACCAATTTAGAGAAATTTATGTATCATTACATCACTTGCTCACCCAATAGATCCTCTGCAGTGAATGGGTGCCATCAGAATATGAGTCCAAACAGCTGATAAAAACATTACAATAATCCAAACGTGACTCGAGTCCATCAATTAACATCTTATATTAAGTGAAAAGCTGCATGTTTGCTAGAAACAAATCCATCAAGGCATTTTTAACTCTTTCCATAATATTGTTGCAAAAACAGTCAAAAATGGTTCTAAACAAATACAGTTTTATGCAAAAGTTTGGGAACCCCTTGTAGAATCTGTGAAAATGTAAATAATTTTAACAAAATAAGAGGGATCATACAAAATGCATGTTATTTTTTATTTAGTACTGTCCTAAGTAAGATATTTTACATAAAAGATGTTTAAATATAGTCCACAAGACAAAAAAATAGCTGGAATTATTAAAATAACCCCCTGCCAAAGTTTGGGAACCCTTGGTTCTTAATACCGTGTGTGGTTACCTGGATGATCTACGACTGTTTTTTTGTTTCGTGATGGTTTTATCATGAGTCGCTTGTTTGATCTGAACAGTTAAACAGTTCTTCAGAAAAATCCTCCAGGTCCTGCAGATTCTTCAGTTTTCCAGCATCATTTGCATATCTGAACCCTTTCTAGCAGTGACTGTATGATTTTGAGATCCATCTTTTTACACCGAGAACAGCTGAGGGACTCAAACACAACTATTAAAAAAGGTTCAAACATTCACTGATGCTCCAGAAGGAAACACGATGTATTAAAGGAGAAGTCCATTTCCAGAACAACAATTCACAAATTACTTACTCACCCCCTTGTCATCCAAGATGTTCATGTCTTTCTGTCTTCAGTCGTGAAGAAATTGTTTTTTGAGGAAAGCATTTCAGGATTTTTCTCCATATAATGGACTTCATTGATCCCCCGATTTTGAACTTCCGAAATGCAGTTTAAATGCAGCTTCAAAGGGCTCTAAACGATCCCAGCCGAAGAAGAAGGGTCTTATCTAGCGTAACCATCTGCCATTTTCCAGATTCATGATTCGTTCTTCCCGAGTCACATTGAAGATTCGTTCAAAATAAAAGAATCGTTCAAGAACAACCCATTACTAATTCGTAGCATTGTGAACGTGCATCCCAGAGCCTGTGCTACACGAACTTTTGTGCTTAAAATGTGTTCAAAGTATTCCTCAGCTGGGATCGTTTAGAGTCCTTTGAAGCTGCATTTAAACTGTATTTTGGAAGTTCAAAATCGGGGCACCAAGACAACAAGACATCAAAAACCATAATTTCTTTACGACTGAAGACAGAAAGACATGAACATCTTGGATGACAAATGGGTGAGTAAAGTACTTGTAAATTGTTGTTCTGGAAGTGGAGTTCTCCTTTAAGAGCCAGGGGGTGAAAACTTTTTGAATTTGAATTTGAAGATTAAGGTAAATTGTACTTAATTTGTCTTCCAGGAAGCATGCAAGTATCTTCTGTTGCTTCCGAAGGGCAGTACTAAATGGAAAAAGAATATTTTTCAACGAAATAAGAAAAATTTGGACATCTTCATCCTGTTCAAAAGTTTTCACCCCCGGCTCTTAATGCATCGTGTTTCTTTCTGGGGCATCAGTGAATGTTTGAACTTTTTTTTTTTTTTTTTTTATATATAATAGTTGTGTTTGAGTCCCTCAATTGTCCTCAGTGTGAAAAGATGGATCTCAAAATCATACAGTCACTGCTGGAAAGGTTTCAAATATGCAAAAGATGCTGGAAAACTGAAGAATCTGCAGGACCTGGAGGAATTTTCAGTTTAACTGCTCAAACAATGAACAGCCATCACAAAACAGTCATAGATCAATCAGGCAACCACAAACGGTATTAAGAACCAAGGGTTCCCAAACTTTTGAAGGGAGTTATTTGAATAATTTCAGCTATTTTTTTCTCTTGTGGACTATATGTAAACATCTTTTATGTAAAATATCTTAGTCAGGACAGTACTACATAAAAAAAAAGTACTATGCATTTTGTATGATCTCTCTTATTTTGTTAAAATTATTCACATTTTCACAGATTCTGCAGGGGTTCCCAAACTTTTGCATGAAACTGTATATTGGTGGATTTTTGGACTTTATAACTGGAGGAAGCATTATTATGGATTATGGACTTATATTTTGGCCACCTAGCTTTTCAACTCACAAGACGTTAATTAATGAGTGGTGTGGATTACGTGAACACGCCTCGAAGACTGAAAAGGAAGAGAAAAAAATGTTAAATAAAGTTGTTATTTTTGTTATCTTTGCACACAAAAATATTCTCGTAGCTTCATAACATTACGGTTGAACCACTGTTACTATTTTAACGTCTTTGCTACCTTTCTAGGCCTTGAACGTGTTGTCTATGCAGGGTCAGAATCTTAATTTTGAACTATTGCTTTAAATGTCCAATATGAAATGAAATGAAATGAAATTGTGCATCTCTGCTTACTGGCTGGTTAATCAATATTTTAAAACACTTTACATAAAATCAAGCTACAAATGACTTCCAGCTTTCTCTGCATAAACTGGGACAAGATAAAGTAGTTTTAGTGTCTTTTAAAAAATAACACTTATCACATTTCAGCTGAATTGAGAAATTAAGTTTCACATTAACTTATTGCCAAATATCGCAGTTGAGGAATGTGGTTGTTCACTGTGAGTTCTAGTGATGAATGTTTAACTGTTCATGTTCTTCTGACTGTGTATTTTGGGACTTTTTCACTTGTTTTTTTTTTTTTTGTTTATTCAGTTGGGGGAAGATGAATTAGGTGAACATGCTGCCCTCTGTCCTCTTTTTAAGAAATGTCTTTAGACAGAGAAAAATGAACACTCATTTTGTACAGTTTACTCATTTTGCTCATGTGCATAATCTGTGTTTTAAGCTATATTTACTATCAAAGATCATCTTGTATGAATTAACCCTCATGTAAGTCCTCACAGACAGTGTTTGAGGTGGCAGCCTTTGTTCCTGTCAGCAAAACATGTTTGCTTAGTGATCCTATTAAGGACTCAGGTGGATTGAGTCGAACTGAACACGGTGTAGCTCAGTCCTATAGAGAGAGTTCAATGGAGAAACTGATCTGGTATATTTTTGTGATATATTTAAGCCATATCTATATGCTTTTCTAAGTCTTTTCTTATCTCGTTGTCTGAGTGATATAAGTGTTTATTTAGGGCTGTTTGGTCTCTGAAGCGAACTCGCTCTCTATGGAGGTGTTCAGTCAGCATGAATGAATGACGTTGAGCTCAGCAATGCTTAGCCTTGTGTTTCAGTCATTATGTTCAGTGTCAGATGCCTCAGCAGTCAGTGAAGGGGATGATCCGCTGATAGAGGGAGATTACAGGGAGAGACAGTGTTTGTCACTTGTGAAACTAGTTTGGGTGTTTATATATGGCTTTTGGATTGAAGTCAACATGAAAACTGACCTTGTATTTAATTAAACCAGAAATATTTCACCTAAAAATGAAAATTTGCTCCAGTTTTACTCACTCTCAGGCCAGTCAAGATGTAGATGAGTTTGCATTATGTGACTTGCTCACCAATGAATCCTTTGCAGTGAATGGATGCTGTCAAAATGAGATAACAAACAGATGATAAAAACATCACAATAATCCACACCACTCCATCAATTGTCTTGTCATGAAGTGTAAAGCTTTGTGGCCAAAATACAAGTCCATAATCTATAATAACTCTTTCCCCAGTAAAGAAAAGTCCAAAAATCCAACATATTAGTTTAGAAACATTTCTGACTGCTTTTGCTTGTTTTGCAGCAATATTATGGAGAGAGGACTCATCTTTTATTTTATTTTATTTTATTTTATTTTATTTTATTTTTGTGATCCTGGACCATAAAACCAGTCATAATGGTCAATTTTTGGAAATGTATACATAATCTTAAAGTTGAATAAATAGCTTTCCACTCATGTATGGTTTGTTAGGATAGGACAATATTTGGCCGAGATACAACTATTTGAAAATCTGGAATCTGAGGGTGCAAAAAAAAAAAAAATCTAAATGTTGAGAAAATCAGCTTTTAAAGTTATCCAAATGAAGTCCTTAGCAATACATATTACTAATCAAAAATTAAGTTTTGTTTTATTTTGTTTTATTTTGTTTTATTTTATTTTATTTTATTTTATTTTATTTTATTTTATTTTATTTTATTTTAGTTTAGTTTAGTTTAGTTTAGTTTAGTTTAGTTTAATTTAGTGATCCTGGACCATAAAACCAGTCATAATGGTCAATTTTTGGAAATGTATACATAATCTTAAAGTTGAATAAATAGCTTTCCACTCATGTATGGTTTGTTAGGATAGGACAATATTTGGCCGAGATATAACTATTTGAAAATCTGGAATCTGAGGGTGCAAAAAAATTCTAAAATATCTTCATGGAACATGATCTTTACTTAATATCCTAATGATTTTTGACATTAAAAAAAAATCGATACTTTTGACCCGTACAGTGTATTTTTGGCTATTGCTACAAATATACCTGTGCTACTTAAGACTGGTTTTGTGGTCCAGGATCACAAATATTAGATAATTTAAAATTATAATTAATACATGAAAAAGATGAGTCCTCCCTCCATTATATTGCTGCAAAACGAGCAAAAGCAGTCAAAAATGGTTCTAAACAAATATGCTTAGCTAAATGACTCAAATGTCCGATAACGACAAAAAAAAAATTCCCCTGTCCATTTCCTTTTGACATTTCCCTTTATTAGTCATCAACGTTAGTTATTGTATTGGGTGTATTTTGACTGCTGTCCTTATCATTTCCTCTCTGTACAGCTCATAACTGCTGCGAGTCAGTGCTGGTCACGCTGTGCTCATCGGGACCGGATGGTAGCATTCATACTCTGGCTACCGAGCACCTAGACTTCGTGCAGGACCTGGCCTTCGACATGGCCCAGTTCCTGGTGAGCGCAGTGGGGCAGACAAACCTACTGGAAGAGGCTCTGCTACTGGACGAGCATCAGATCCCCCTGCAGGAGTGCGAAAAACTGGACCAGAATCTGTCCCTGGCCCTCAAACATATCACGCTGCCCTCTGGATGGAGCCTGCTGGGGAATAACACACGTGAGTACAACTTGGAGGATGATAGGGCTTCGATCTGGGCTGTAAATCATAAGGTTGTAGATTCAAAAAGGTTGTAGGTTCAAGTAATCATCTGTTGGATCATGTGTGACCCCAGGCTGTTCTTCTGTAGTTGTAAGGCAAGACACTCCAGGGTAAAAAACGTAACTAATAGATATCACCATACTTTTCCAGTTAATTATTTACATTAGGAATTGCAAACTTGTTTTGGGAAAAAACAAAAGTGAAGCGGAAGTGTAATTTCTATGCTACATGGTTTAGGTCGCTCAGTATTGATTAAACAGTAGATGGCGGTATGTGCTGCTTCATCTGTCAGTCACCCGAAGAAGAACTTGTCCTTTAGATTTTTTTATAGTAATAAAAATCATTTAGTTCAGTTAGAAAACAGACAATACAATTAAAACTGAATGTGGCTGCTCAATGCAGTGTGCCGAACGGCAGTCGCATCACAGATCAGATTTCATTTTCACGTGAAGAGAGTCGAGCTGACTGACAAGAAGAAAGAGGTGAGAAAGAAGACCATGGTGGAACGGTTTCAAAACAAAATGCAAAAGCGCCTGTTTTAAAAATATTTTGGATTTTGAAAAGCCTGTTGACTTCTGCTGATGGTGGAATGGTGGAAGTTTCATGTTTATGTGGTCCCACAGTGTTTGCTGATTTTTTTATTTTATTTTTTTCAAATATATATTATATTAAGGTGTAATATATATACTTGAAAAATACTTTATAAATTTTTATTTTATATTAGGCATATAACGTAGTGTATTTTTATTCGTTTTGTTAATAAAGTTTGTTACATTACATTAATGCCGCTTATTTAAAAATTAAAGTAAAATGTGCACAACGATTTTACAAGCTACATAAAACCGAAGGAAAGTGAAGAAAAGAGGAAAAACTCAAACGAATTAAAAACAAACAGCTGCTTGACGCAAAATTGTTGCTAATTAGAAAGTGAAAGTAAAATGTGCACGACACTTTTATCGAAGGAAAGCGAGGAAAAGAAGGAAAACTGAAATGAACTAAAAACAAACAATAGAGAACATGTTGCTGTATTATTGTTGTTGTTTTTTTCCCCCCTTAAATTCTCTTTAGTAGGTCTTAAAAAAGGTCTTAAAAATGTCTTAAAGTTACCCTCATAAAACCTGCAGAAACCCTGTAATTAAAAATGCAAAGATGCAAATAGATAGTTTGATAAAATACATTTTGGATGTTTTGTTTTTTTACTTGTAGTCTTCCAAAAGCAGCTTAAAATCTCAATGGACCAGTTGACCAGTGTATGAAAAAACGATGTTTTTGCCTGTGTTGCATTAAATCACTGTGGATAAATGACTAAGCCAAGAGAAGTAGTCATTAATTTTTTGCTAGTTTTATTTCAATTTGTTAAATTTTAATTTATCACAAGAGCTCAAACTGGCATAATTTTGTACCTTAACTGTTCATGACCATGTAAAGTGCATGTGGAGGTCTGATTGCTATTTATTTCTTATAAAATGAAATAATTGCAGCTCTTTGCATCTGTTTTTTTTTTTTTTTTGTGGTTTTGAATGTGGCCCATTTGATTTCAGAAGTTGAGTACATCTAGTTTAATAAGTTGTCTGTCTGACACAATGGTTTAGATGTTTCACATCTGTTTACATTGTCCAATAGGTTTAATTTATTAACAGTAGTTATGATGTGGTTGATCCTTTAGGGGGCGTTATAGCATTAGTGTAAATCATCAGCCTAATCATTGATTTATAACATTCTATGAAAATGAATAAAGTAAAAAAATACAATTCACAGCCACATTTAATGCAATATCTTATGTATTATAATATAAAAATATTAGCTGCTCGTTTTTGCAGAGCTAATAATACTTTTGTGGACAACTATTCTTGGCCTGTGATTTCTATCTGTCTCCATTTTCTCATTTTTTCATTCTTTTTTTAGATATTACAAGTTTAGAAGAGAATGTACTGGATGATATTCCAGAGTGTGTATGTGCAGCCAAATAAACGTCTCTAAATGACATTTCAGATCAGGCTCCAAGTAATCAGAGCAGTTCCTCTGAGTTCATAATGGTCACATGACAGTTGACAGGTCAGTTGCAGTGTGACGTTAATTACAGGTGGCAAATCTTTTTAAATATTTAATTAATTGACATTGTTTTTGTCCTGGTTTTTCTTTGCTGAATCATAGCACTTTGCCCTTGTCCTAACAAACTTATGTGGTGAATTATTATGCTTGAAAATTAAGCTTGTGCTCTTTTCCTTTAAAACAAACGTCACATTGTTTGATATTTTGTCATTCAAAGCAAAACATTGTTTTCCAAATACAAAGACATATAGAATTATGCTGTATACACACACTACTATAAAGTGTTGGGTCAGTTTTTTTTTTTGTTACAACTTAAAATAATTTGTTGCCCCAGTTACTTAAAATTGTTAGTTTAGTCAACTAAAATATTCCAGTTGTCTCTTAAATTAACATTAAGTAACTTAAAATTTCAAGTTGACTAAACTTAAAATTTTAAGACAGTGGGGTTACAAATGATATTAAGTTGAAACAACTTTTTGAAATATATATATTTTTATATATTGATGATATGATAGCCTAAAACAAAAAAAATATAATGGTTTCACAGTATCACAGTATTTGGTATTGTGGTTACAGCTCTAAAATGTGTTATTTTTAAATGTCTGGGTAAAAAACAAAACAAAACACCTTTTCTCACCATAATATATTTTATGCTTAAGCAACACACAGAAAATTTGGAACAGTAATGTTTGTTTCTTTTTTCTTTGATCTGTTTCTCAAATGTTTGCTAAATTGTGGGTTGTCCTGCAGCTTTTGATGTGGATGCTGCCCTACAAAAAAGAAAATAAAGACTAACATGTTAATTGTACCCAAATCTGTAATTACAGTTATTTAATTTTAGCTTATCATTTAATTACAGTACTCTTGCAGAAATGTGTAATAACCCAATTCGAAGCAAAAACAAAATGTTCTGACTAGCTTTGTGAAATGATGCTACATAAAACAATGCTTGAATGCAACAAAAACAGCAGAGGGGCCAAATGAAATTGTAAATTTATTTTCTGACAGCAGGTGGCGCTTTTGGAACAGCAGCAATACAGCATTTCCTTAGTTACTGCTGTAAACAAATCAGCACTGTGCTTAAAGGTTACTTTAAAAAGCAAGATGAGATGAAAAGAATATACCATTTGAACTTTTATGAAGACAGTTTCTCTGAGAAACACATTCATATGAATCCACAAATCAGTTTTTCAGGATTTTCTTTCAATATGCAGAACAGTGAGTTTTTCACTTTGCGTCCTTTTTTTACCCTGTTAAAGACTTGTAATTGTTTGTTTGTATGTCATAGCAGAAATTTGCAATTAAAGGAGAAGTCCACTTCCACATCAACAATTAACAAATAATTTACTCGCCCTCTTGTCATCCAAGATGTT
>JAHKKF010538584.1:0-20833 GCA_019740295.1 Labeo calbasu
TTTATGGGATGTTGTTGTGAACCAGTTTGGTATAACAATACTTGTTGAATTTGTGTTCTCCAGACGAAGTCTGAGCATTGAGACATACGCAACTAAGATTATTCAATAAACTCTGCTCCTTTTTATCATCATTACTTCGTCTCCTGCTTCTGCTCTTCATTTTCACTGGCTTTTTCCTCAGTCAACTTCTTGGCTGATAGAAGACTGTTAATAGTGTTTTGGATATTTTGGGTACCAGACAAGACCTGTTAACAGGGTTTGGGTATTAGACCTCTCTGCTGACGAGTTGTTCTGATACTGGACAAACTGATATTTTCTGACGGGATCTGGTGTCCGGGGCTGGATCTTATTTGTCTAGGCATGGAGACAGCGATCTAACACATCCATAAATGCTTTCAAAGCTGGGGTGCAAAAAAAAAAAAAACATATACATATATATATATATATATATATATGTGATTAGAGTTCACACGCAACGTGTTGCTTTCAAGACGCATATCTGCCACCCGTGCATCAGGGTGACTGAAGATGTCCATATGCATATTTCTTACACATATTACACACAGAATAATCTTCAAGGTTGGGCTGCTTAAACCCAAACTCTTACAGAAACTTTCTCCCAACATCCAGATATGAAGTACTTTTTTTTCTCATGCAAAAGGTTTCAGAAAATATTCTTGCTTATGTTCTAAGGTTAAAAGATGAAAAAATAAATGTGTTAATCATAAATTGGTCATGTAGATGAGAGGCCCTAATGACCTTTGTGGCCTAAGCTGGTAAGTCAAAAAGAAAATGTAGAGTCAAACCAAAATGTATTCAAACACCTTCAACATTTCTCACATTATCACAGTTTATTCGCTATAGTTTAGAAAATGGTAATAAAATATGAGAAGAACTCAGAGTTAAATTGCGTCAGAACACATTTTTCTTGATAAAGCCATCCTTCTGTCACGGTCTCACAAATGAATTAGGTTGAATAGGTGTCAGCTGTTAAACTTAAGTACACAATTAGATACGACCAATTTAGGTCAGCTAAATACCAAGCAATGTTTAATTTAGCTCAGTCTGTGGTGTACAAGTTTGCATTAGCAATTAAAGAAAAAACACTCAAGCAAAACATGGTCAGGTCAAAGTGTCTGAAAAATTTTCGGTTCCAAGTTTAGCAATTTTATTGGTAGTCCACGGTTTAAATTTTTGAGTATGTGTCACAGCTTATTTTGCCAACTGTCTGCACCCATTAGACGTACTCTTGTATGTGTCAAAACGTCCATCTTCGCAAGTGAAAGCAAACAGCAGAGAAAGAAAACCCGTGTAACATTGCAATGGATCTGATCAGTCTAGTATTTCTGCTGTCTGTCATTCAACAAACAAAACGTCAACAATAAACTCTTTTAAGTGAGAAGATGAGTGGCTCTTAGAAGAGCCTTTGGGGTGGCTAATAGTCATTGTTATTCTATTTGGAGCTGGTGTACTTGGTGACGGCCTTGGTACCCTCAGACACGGCGTGTTTGGCCAGCTCACCGGGCAGCAGCAGACGCACGGCGGTCTGGATCTCCCGTGAAGTGATGGTGGAGCGCTTGTTGTAGTGAGCCAGACGAGACGCTTCACCGGCAATGCGTTCAAAAATATCATTGACGAACGAATTCATGATTCCCATCGCTTTAGAAGAGATACCGGTATCAGGATGAACCTGCTTCAACACTTTGTAGACGTAGATTGCGTAACTTTCCTTTCTGGACCTCTTGCGCTTCTTTCCACCCTTCCCTGCGGTCTTAGTAACAGCCTTCTTTGAGCCCTTTTTAGGAGCAGACTTCGCTGGTTCAGGCATGATGATTCGAATAAAAAAAGCAATGTAAGATGAGCCGGGCAGAGGCATTTATTCACTCACCGATGCTAATTGTAGGAGGGATGTAGAACCTT
Source organism: Labeo calbasu (assembly GCA_019740295.1). Lineage (NCBI taxonomy): Eukaryota > Metazoa > Chordata > Actinopteri > Cypriniformes > Cyprinidae > Labeo > Labeo calbasu. The sequence goes on from JAHKKF010538584.1 coordinate 1,921, forward strand.
CTGATTGCGTGTTTTCATTGGTCAACTGTATAAACTAGTATGTGATTGGACAACTCGACGCATCACGAGAGAAACGAGGGCCAATCAAAGGCGGGGAAAAAATAGCTCCACCCACCGCTCCAGTTTGAATGACACTCTAACCCGTTTCCTTTGTTCATTTCCCGTTGTTTTCGCACAGTAATTCTGTGAAATATGTCGTCCTAAATAGATATTTTGCACCAAAGTGTAATGTAAAAACATTATAGACTTTGTAAGGATAATTTTGAAGAAAAAAAAAAAAACATATCGTTAATCCATTTATGGAACTCTGTTGCTTTGTGGGTAGCATAAGACCCTTCGTGGATAAGGGTAAAAACCGCTTTTGTGTTTTGTAGCATCCTTGCTTAAATTATTGATTCCATTTTGCAAAACGCCTTAAGTCAAGTGCCATTTAAATTACATATTGTGTGATATGAAAACAGAGAGAAGGAGAAAAGGAAATCATGTTTTAGTAAAACACCGACACACCATCTTGCGTGTCTTCTTTGAATAACGAAAACACGAATATACTACTAGAAATACACTTAATAAAATTAAAACTATAGATACTACAACAAAACTATATTATTCGAATTTGAACTCTTTATGTGATAGTATGGGTGGCTCTTAAAAGAGCCGTTGGGTTTGTTCTCTCAATTTAAGGCATTTAACCTCCGAATCCGTACAAGGTGCGTCCCTGTCGTTTCAGCGCGTACACAACATCCATAGCGGTAACGGTTTTTCTCTTGGCGTGCTCAGTGTAGGTGACGGCATCACGGATAACGTTCTCTAAAAAGACCTTCAACACACCGCGAGTTTCTTCGTAAATCAAACCGGAGATGCGTTTGACACCACCACGGCGAGCGAGACGACGAATGGCGGGTTTGGTGATTCCCTGGATATTATCGCGCAGAACTTTCCGATGACGCTTAGCGCCTCCTTTTCCGAGTCCTTTACCGCCTTTGCCTCTTCCAGACATGCCTCAGATGCTACTTATTTCAGCTTAACAACAAAAACTGATACAGAGAAAGCTTTGCATGAAGGTCTTTTACATTTGCTTACAGGACCTAATTGAAACCAATCCCGCCACTTCCCCACCAGCGGCTGGAAAAAGCAGGAAATAATGTGGTTTAACGCCAACCCAAGTCTAACGATGTCTGTCCTTTGTTTAGTATTAAATTCCATATTTTAAAAGATTAATTCATTTTGACAAAGATGTTTTATTAGACCACATCTCCATAACATTTATATTTAGGCATTTGACAGACGTTATTAACCAAAATGAATTTCATATCATCATTAGAGCCGCAAGCAATTAAGTGTACTTAGTCGTACAAACTTGCACTTAGCGTTTATCATATTAACTGGAATTTCAGCAGTATGGCCATTAGAGGTGTATTTATTTACAGAAGTATGTGTCGTTAAAAAACAGTCAAACGTTTAATAGTGGTATGTTTATGGTATGTGCTATGTTGTTTCCTCTAGGTGTATATAAAGTTGCACTAAAAATTAGTAATATCTGTGGTAAATAAGATAAAAGGCAGCTGTGAAAATTAATCTGCATTGTTTGTCCATTTGATCTTTCATTAAAAACAGACAAACTTTTTTTTTTTTTTAAGTGGGGGAAAATCACATTCTAATATATATATATATATATATATATATATATATATATATATATAATGGTTTTTTTGTTGTTGTTGTTGTTGTTCTAATACGAAGCTATGGGTACCCCCTAGAAATTCTTCTGATTAAAATATATCTAAAGTACATTCCCATGTATGTATGTATGTGTGCATGTATGTATGTAGTTATTTATTTATTTATTTATTTATTATCACACCAAGGGGAGGCGGAATTCCCATTTCTAACTCCAGGGCAATAATTAAAAACAAACAAACAAACAAACAAACAACATCAAAAGAAAATGTTACAAATCTTCCTGGAAGAGGATGTGTCTATATTTTTCTAATGCACAGTGAGGAGAGAAGTTGAGTGGCCAAAGACTCTCCAAGAATCACAGCTGGAGTCTTGAGGTCAGAAAGTCCCAGGAAAAAAAGAAAAAAAAAAATCGGCAGCATATTCAGTTGTCAGGCACGACTGGAACTTCAGACATGATTGGCTTCTACGGCAAAATGAAACTAAACAAGAGCCTTTTAGCAGCAAACACTTAAGATGGGATCTTTAATTTTGTGGCCATATTTTTCTGCTGGTGGTACTGGAAAACTTGTTTCGATGCACTAACTGTCCATTGTAGAAATCTTAAAATGGGCTGTGGTTGTATCTTCCAACAGGTCAATGATCTACAAACAAACATACAAATTAGACCAAAATTGGGTAACTGAGAACAAAAATGGCCGTCCCAGTCCTCTGACCTGAACCCTATAGAAAATGAGTGGGGCGAACTAAAGAGAAGAGCTGTGAATCTGAAGGGTATGAAGAGATTCTGTATGAATGAATAGTCTCTGATCTCTTGTTAGGAGTTCTCCAAACTCATCAGGCATTATAGAAAAAAAATCTCAGAGCTGTTATCTTTGGAAAAGGACATTGCAAAAATTATTGAATAAAAGGGAAAGATTCATTCTGACCCATGTTTATTGGAGAAAAAAAAAAAAAAAAAAAACATTTCTTTCATAATTACATAATTAAATTCTTAGTCTCCAATGGAAGATTATATTTTTCTATTTTTTTTAAATAAAAGATCAAATACAAAACCAGTCCTAATTGAAATAAAACAACCTGACAAAAAGATTGATACCAATATTAGATGATAATATAGCATATCAATAGATTTATAAGCTATTTGTTGTAGGCTGGGAACACCACAAGTGTACCAAGTTGAATAAAAATAACTAAATACATCTTGCGGTTGATACTCTGTGTGAACAAAATCAGTAAATCTTAGTCCAATGCGACAATATTAACGTGCAATATTTTGATACATTCTCCCGAAAAATTTTCAACGTGTCTCTCTGAACATTTTTATTTAACGATTTTTTGCATTTTTAGTATACATTCCTTAAATTTATTAAGCACCTTATAACTGCACCTGCAGACCAAAGTGCTGTATAATCAACGTGCAGCTACATACAACACATACAACAACAAACAATCCAAGTAAAAACACACACTAGCCTTACTAGCCTTAATTCCTTAAAGGCTAATGACATAAAAGTAACTTTTAACCCCAACTTTTTAAAGGCATTTATGGATGTAGTCTCTCATCTCTCTAATATATATAATAATTTTCCAACATTTGTTTTCCATATAACCTTTGACTTTTTATTTATTTATTTAGGATTCCGTGAATTTATAACTGACTTTACAAATGACAAATTACTGACTTCTACAACTACCCATTATTCGTCACTGGCCTCACCGTCATTGCTTCTATCCTGCTACAACCTCATATTCTGATGCACTCCTATCACTATCATCATTAGCTTCTGAAATTTGATTTGTCTCTCTGTCTCAATAAAACTGATTCTAAAACACGCGCATAAAGGCTGTAATACTGCCTGCTGGTCAACAGTGCAAGCTACACAAAATACGTAACCCATAAAAGGACTTTGTCATTTATGCACTATGCTCAAATTTTTAGGTATTTGCATAAATAAATAAATAAATAAATAAATAAATAAATAAATATTTTTTTTTACGTGCAATAAAAAGGACTGTCTGGCTAATATGTCTATTGTAAGCAGTGTTGTTGGGCCTCTATCTCACCTTATGTTCTTATGTTCAATTTAACAGAGTGCTTTATAATGACAATAACACTCTATGAGTAGATTTCAGATCGGGCGAGATGTTAGAGATGTTAGTTCTGAGTTTCGTATTAAAAAAAATAATAATAATAAAAAATAATTTAAAATGAGTGGCAGAGGCAAAACCGGTGGTAAAGCTAGAACAAAAGCCAAGACTCGCTCATCCAGAGCAGGTCTGCAGTTCCCCGTCGGTCGTGTTCACAGGCTTCTCCGCAAAGGCAAATACGCAGAGCGCGTTGGTGCCGGTGCTCCCGTCTATCTGGCGGCTGTGCTCGAGTATCTTACCGCTGAGAGCTTGGAGTTGGCTGGAAACGCCGCGAGGGACAACAAGAAGACCCGTATTATTCCCCGTCACCTACAGCTGGCGGTGCGCAATGACGAGGAGCTCAACAAACTCCTGGGTGGAGTGACCATCGCTCAGGGCGGCGTAATGCCCAACATCCAGGCTGTGCTGCTGCCCAAAAAGACCGACAAACCCGACAAAACCAAATAAACGGATTCAAGTCGGTTTCTTTAAAACCCAAAGGCTCTTTTATCTTTTAAAGGCTCTTTTACAATTTTATCTTTTAAAGAGCATTTTCTGTTTAAGCGTTTGATGTAATATGGCTGCATTTGGTTTCAAAACTTAAATGAATGTGAATGTTTAAGTGTTTGTGTTGTGTTTTGTTAATGTAATGGTAAGAAGTAAAACAATAATGTTAGTAATCTATAATAATCTGATAGGTAAATTTAAATTCCTGAATGAAGAAATATGTGTATGTGTGTGTGCATGTATATATATATATATATATAATATGGATGTGGAAAACAATGGAATATAATTATGTGAGAAGACATAAATGTAACAGAACATTTTGAGCAGGAAACACAAACTGCCGCCCGCTTGCTTTGAAAGCGCCAGAAGCACAATCATTGGCTAGCAGTCATGGTCAGATGTCACGCGCTAGCCAATAGCATGCCTCTGCACGTCGCTACACTATGTGTGACCTTGAAGGGCTTTAAAGGCAGCCGTGTGACAGAAAGCATTTTCTACGTTAGTTGAAGTGTCTGGCAATGGCAAGAACTAAGCAGACCGCTCGTAAATCCACCGGTGGCAAAGCCCCGAGGAAACAGCTCGCTACTAAAGCCGCCCGGAAAAGCGCCCCAGCTACCGGTGGCGTTAAGAAACCCCATCGTTACAGGCCCGGGACCGTGGCTCTCCGAGAGATCCGCCGTTATCAGAAGTCCACTGAGCTGCTGATCCGCAAACTGCCTTTCCAGCGTCTGGTCAGAGAAATCGCTCAAGATTTCAAGACGGATCTGCGCTTCCAGAGCTCCGCTGTCATGGCTCTGCAGGAGGCCAGCGAGGCTTATTTGGTCGGCCTGTTTGAGGACACCAACCTGTGCGCCATCCACGCCAAGAGAGTCACCATCATGCCCAAAGACATTCAGCTGGCCCGCCGCATCCGCGGAGAACGCGCTTAAACCCGCAGCCGTTGCATTAAACCCCAAAGGCTCTTTTAAGAGCCACCACAGCTGCACTGAATAAGACAGTTTTCTGTACATTTGTTGTTGTTGTTATTATTATTTTTTATTGTTTATCTTTAATAAACACTTTTTCAAGTTTCATGAAATCACAAACAAACGTTTGTAAGTTGTATTGATTATCACTATTTTGTCTTTTTCATGCAAGCTGTATAATACACAGACTCCTAAAGTATTATTTTTGTTCCATGTAAAAAATGTTTAATCTGTTATGATGTTTAATTCTCAGTAACTGCCTTTCACAGTACTATTAGTGCTAAGTGTCTTAATGTTGAATCAATGAGTCGTTTCTAAGAAAGTGAATTTTATTACGATTTATTTATTTATTTATTTATTTATTTATTTATTTCTGAAACCAGGCTTTATATTAGTGCATTGAGACTGTCAGCAAAGAAATATACCCCAAATAGTATATCAGTGTTTCTTTAAGGTATAATCTTCTTTTTTATTTTTTCTTTGTTTTTTTTTTACACAATGGCCTGCCCTGGTTTCATAGACAGGGTTTAGACTAAGCCACGATTAGGCCATAGTTCAGTTGGAAAATTGAAGTCATTTTTATAAACGTGATTTAAAAACAAATAAACAAAAACAACAGCAACAACAAAAACACTACTGTGCATCTTGGCACCGATATATTTTTAGATCAGTCAGTGCAAGTTTCTTTCAGCTGAAACAGCACAGACTTACATTTTATTACTCTATAAAGAATTTGAAATTACACGTTGGCTAGAACAACTTATTTACTCAAAATATTACAATACAAAAAGAGCAGGAAATGAACAAAGAAAACAGTCGGTGGGGGAGTCGTTCAAACATGGAGCGGTAGGTGGAGATATAATTTAACCGCATGTGATTGACCCACCTTCCAGTTGTGATGCGTTGAGCTGTCCAATTAAATGCGAGTTTTTGGGTTTGGCCAATGAAAAGACGCAATCAGAAAGTCCCATATCTATCAATATTAGCATAGGCGAGTAAATAAATACTTTTGTCTGGCTGGTTTGAAGTATTGACTCGTTTGCATCATCATGCCTGAACCAACGAAGTCTGCGCCTAAGAAGGGTTCTAAGAAGGCTGTCACTAAGACTGCTGGGAAAAGTGGGAAGAAGCGCAAGAGATCCAGAAAGGAGAGTTATGCTATCTACGTCTATAAAGTGCTGAAGCAGGTTCATCCTGATACCGGTATTTCTTCTAAGGCGATGGGAATCATGAATTCCTTTGTCAATGATATTTTCGAGCGTATTGCCGGTGAAGCGTCTCGTCTGGCTCACTACAACAAGCGCTCCACCATCACTTCACGGGAGATCCAGACCGCCGTGCGTTTGTTGCTTCCCGGTGAGCTGGCAAAACACGCCGTGTCTGAAGGCACCAAGGCCGTCACCAAGTACACTAGCTCTAAATAAAAAAAAATTAAAAAAAAAAAGGCTGTTGCCCACCCCCAAAGGCTCTTTTTAGAGCCACCCATTTTTTCGCTGAAGGGCAATTCCGAGTTGTATTAGAGACTCTGTTGAATCTTCATTTAGTTGACAAATAGAGGAGAACCAGGGTTTAAAAGAACACACACAGTGGTTGGCCGAGGCTCCTCTGAAACACAAACTTTGTTTAACTGTTTAAGCACCCATGTATTAATTAAAAACATCATAGTAGCTGCACTATGGGTGCACATGGAATGAATTCACTCAGTTAACAATTTGGTTTAAATGGAAGTGAAGCTTGGTGGTTTAGATTGTGTTATATAACTCCATTACAACAATATGGGTATGCTGAATACGGTGTAGTATTAGAAGAGTAGTGTGCTTTGAATATATAATGTATGAGAAGATGAAACATGTTTTGTAGGAAAAACATGTAGTATGCGTATTCCACATTATAAAGTGCTGTTTGGTGCATAAACACTGAAGTAGTGTATCAGTATTAAAGATTATGACTAAGTAAACTATATATACGAATTTCTGAATTAAAAGTAATTTTTGAAGATTGTTAATTGTAGTTATTTGTTTTTTAACACTTTATATATATATATATATATATATATATATATATATATATGTGTGTGTGTGTGTGTATCATTATATCAGTTTATTTAACATTATTGCAACTGAAATAACAGTAGAATTAAAGTGGATGATAGTATCCTAAATAAAAACATTNATTGTTAATTGTAGTTATTTGTTTTTTAACACTTTATATATATATATATATATATATATATATATATATATATATGTGTGTGTGTGTATCATTATATCAGTTTATTTAACATTATTGCAACTGAAATAACAGTAGAATTAAAGTGGATGATAGTATCCTAAATAAAAACATTTGCAACTTACTAGAAATTAACTAGTGATTTTTACTGTTGCAGCTTAAATAATATGAAATGATGACAAAACATTTTCAATAACATTTGTTGATTTTGTGGAGAAAAGTCTTCTCTCTCTTTGAAAATCTGCCGCCTGAGCATTATTTTGCGAGGTAAAAACTACACTTTATTACAAGAAGACAACAAAGCTGAGATGCCTCCAGAACATCTGAGTCTTTCCCTGCCCAGTCTACCATCTTTGTACAATTTTGTTACTGGTCACTGTCCAATCAGCGTACAGATCACTTGTTAATATGTCATTGACAGTACTTTTCCACACATATTTATTAATTTTAATGAGTACACATTATCTAGTTCTAGTATCCTATTATCTCATCCTGTGGCATCTTCAATCTCCGGTACTTCCTTCTGTACACACATATAGCACGTGAGGCCTTCAAGCGCACCTGGCTGTCATATGAGACAAACTAACTTTCACAAACAGGCAAGGTATTTTCTTCAAATTATTCTATATAAAATACATTAAATATTTCATCATTTATTTTTAGAAATTACATTAAAACATACTGATATGAAACGGACACAGACCAATGAGGATAAACCGACGTGCTTGTTAATTGAAGTGATCACAAAAACATTAATATATGAAAGTAGTGAAATTATTACTATTATTATTGTTACTTTGCTTCTTACGTGGCAAATAAAATCAAGGCAATGAAAAGTCACAAAAAAATAACCTACCTCAGCACATTAAACAAATGTTGAGTTAATAATGTTTAAGAATTTAGGCAAAGACTGTTCAAGAGAGAGATCAGAATTAATTGTTAAGAACAGAAACGACTTGCTGCTCTCATTCTTTTTGAAATGTATTTTCTTTTGGCAAGTTGTAGTTCTCCAGCTTTTTCCAAGCTTTCAGTCCTTCCATCTGGCATAGTTAATACTGTCAGTATCTCTATCATAGTCCAGTCTCTTGCTAGAACAGTATGTGTACAGTCTTGACTATAGTTGTGATGGCCAAAATATCCTCACCATTCAAAAATGTCCTCACTAATATTGTGAAATATGAGGACAATTATAACATTCCCATTACTGACCTGCCTTTGAATACATGAAAGCAAAATTTTGGAAACTTTGTAATCATTATATATTCATTAGTGTACAATATACTATAGGGTTCTAAAACCATGTGCCTTCAGTACCAGTTCCAGTTTAACCTGCCTGTAATTCTGCACAACCTAATTGGCTTTTTCTGGTGTGCTTCGTTTGGGTATGATCTAAGCTCTACGATATACATTATATTACTATTCTATGAATTAACACTTAATAGTGGTTAACTAAAAATGTAATAAAATCACAAATAAGTGGCGTTAACTAAATAGAATAGCAAATGATAAAACCACAGATTATATGATGTTCGAAGAAGAGGACCAGATTTAAGAGTCAGAAACACACACGAAGCCTCCAGATGAGGCATATGTGCTTCAAGCTGCCCAAAACAGCGACTGTATGAAACACTACACACGTTACTCCGTGATACCCATTTCATTAAAGTGACATTCGAACTGTTTGCTGAACACACGGAAGACGATATCAGTTTTGGTTAACTTTTTTCACCTAAATATACTATCGAATTTACACGCGTTTTTTCCTATGGCTGCTGCTCGTCTTGGATTCGATCTGATAGGAACAAAAGAAACATTTCCTCAACGCTATTTTTAGTCTCCAAAGAAAGCTAGAAACCTCTGCTTGGTGTTCAGTTTAATTTTACTGCCTCAAACCACTTCACCCATCCAGTTTTTGCTTCAAATGTCAGAGAAGAAAACACAAGCGTGATGCGCTCATGAAGGCTCACAGTCGTCGAGCGGGCAAGTTGAGTCTGTAAGGTTCTCATGTGTTATTTAAGAGCACAGAGACGCGAGCTAATCACTCATTGCTGAACTCAATCTTTGTGAGATTGCACGTCCGCTCAAAAAAATGGCAGAAACCGCCCCAGCTGCTCCAGCCGCCCCGCCAGCGAAATCGCCCAAGAAGAAGTCCGCCGTGAAGGCCAAGAAAGCAGGTCCAGGCGTCGGTGACTTGATCGTTAAAGCCGTGTCTGCATCCAAGGAGAGGAGCGGTGTGTCACTCGCCGCCTTGAAGAAAGCTCTTGCTGCTGGTGGCTATGATGTGGAGAAGAACAACTCCCGCGTCAAGCTCGCCATCAAGAGCCTGGTGACTAAAGGCACTCTGTTGCAGGTCAAAGGGACTGGCGCCTCCGGCTCCTTCAAACTCAACAAGAAGCAAGCTGAGACCAAGACGAAACCTGCCAAGAAAACTGCTCCTAAAGCCAAGAAACCCGCGGCCAAGAAACCTGCTGCTGCCAAGAAGCCCAAGAGCGCAGCAGCAAAGAAGCCCGCCGCAAAGAAATCACCCAAGAAGGCCAAAAAACCCGTCGCCGCAGCCGCTAAGAAGGCAACAAAGAGCCCTAAGAAAGCCAAGAAGCCAGCAACCCCTAAGAAAGCAGCTAAGAGCCCCAAGAAGGCGAAGACTGCCAAACCCAAGACAGCAAAGCCTAAAGCAGCGAAGCCTAAAAAGGCAGCTCCCAAGAAGAAGTGAAAAGTACGCAGTTTATTCCTCAACGGCTCTTTTAAGAGCCACCCACTTACTCATGAAAGAGTAAACTTCTTGGTATTGCAATTGATTTGATCATCTTTCTCGATCATTACAAAAGTGAAACCTTTACATTGAAAGGATTGTTTCACCACTTTTCTTAAAGTAGTGATATTTTACGCACGTCTGTGCACTTGAAAAAAAGTTGGGTATATCGATCTCGAAGTATGGAATATTGAGTATATACTCAAATAAAAATATCGATACTAATGTGATGTATTTACTAGTGATTCTGTTTAACAACAAAATAATAATAAAATAATAATAATAATAATAATAATAATAATAATAATAATAATAAAATAAAATAATGCGTACAGTATGCACTGATATAACCTATGCTAGCGAATAAATATTTCCCTGCTCATCTGAACTCACAAATGTTGCAAGACAGAACCAATCAATCACAGACAGTACATTCAAACAGGGCTGCGTTTCCCAAAAATATAAGCAGTGGTGCTTTTGGGAACGGCAGCCCAGAACAATGCTTATCAAAGGACAAAAATAAATAAATATATAAATAAATAAATAAATTTGAGTTCTTTCACAATAAACAAACTGAAACTGTAGTCTGTGCAATTACATTTATTTAAATTAACGTTTAAAGTTCATTAATCATTATATTTTGTAGTAATTTTAATGTAAATAATTCACTGTCAGAATAAAAATGTTGCTTTTTAAGTGTGCAACAGCCTGTCACTGAGTATTTTCAACTACACATGTTGTAGCTACCACTACAATGAACATATTGTAACCATGTGTACAAAAATATTATTTAATGTATATTAAAAGTAATGAATCCGGACTTTTTGCCTTTTAGAAATTAAAAAAAAAAATGGATTCAAAATACAACCAAGCTCATAATATATATATATATATATATATATATATATATATATATATGGTGAAAAATTTGGGGAGAAAAATATTCCAAAACTTTCTGAAAATACAATAAGATTTAACTGTACAATTTAAAAAAAAAAAAAAAACGTGTGCTTTGGACATTATACAATTTCATACATACACAATTCGTGGACGCATTAGTTTCCCCCCATATATGGCTCTGGCAATAATAGAAAATGAAAAAAAACTCATAATACGCACAAAGGGAACATCTGAACTCAACTCCTTAAACAAATGAGCGCAACTGCACTTGATATTCGCAGTATTTAGTACAGTATTTATCGAGTATCTTTAGTAGAGTAACTATAGTGGAAATGATCTCTTTTAGTGCAATTTTGGTGGCTCTTAAAAGAGCCTTTGGGGTTTAATGGGGCCGATGCAGCGGCTGTGGGTTTAAGCGCGCTCTCCGCGGATGCGGCGGGCCAGCTGAATGTCTTTTGGCATGATAGTGACTCTCTTGGCGTGGATGGCGCATAAATTAGTATCCTCAAACAGACCGACCAAGTAAGCCTCGCTGGCCTCCTGCAGAGCCATGACAGCGGAGCTCTGGAAGCGCAGATCCGTCTTGAAATCTTGAGCGATTTCTCGGACCAGACGCTGGAAAGGCAGTTTGCGAATCAGCAGCTCAGTGGATTTCTGATAACGACGGATCTCTCGGAGAGCCACGGTCCCAGGCCTGTAACGATGGGGCTTCTTGACGCCACCGGTGGCTGGGGCGCTTTTTCGGGCGGCTTTAGTAGCGAGCTGTTTCCTCGGGGCTTTGCCACCAGTTGATTTACGAGCGGTCTGCTTGGTTCTTGCCATTGTTGTAGTCTCCTACTGATGTGTAAAATGCTGTCTAGTATCACGCGGCTGCTTTTAAAGCCCTTCAAGGCCATGCTCTCACGGTGTAGCGACGGCGCAGAGGCATACCATTGGATACCGCGTGACGTCAGAGCATGACTCCCGGCCAATGATTGCACGTCTGGCGCTTTCAAGCAAGAGGCCGGCAGTATGAGTTTCCCGCTCAATATTCTTATTCGCGTGAAACAAACTTTGCATTATATGTATAGGATTTCTCTTTGTGCTCATATTGGTATATTTATTTTGCTCACATAATTTCCTGTGATTGTGCCAGTTTCGATTAAGACGACAGCATTTAATATAATATAATATAAATAAAAGCACTACAACCAAACAAGAGCAACCAACCAAATGAACATACTAAATAGTCGAGTTGAGGTCATACGCTGGTAATAGTCAATACGTATAACGAAATATAGACTATTACAAGATTAGAAACATTGTCATCACTACCAAGCTGTACATTGGAAAACGTTGAGAATTGTCTTAATTCACTTTAAACAGAGTAAACTGGAAAAACAAAAAACATGTGTGGAACTATTTAACGTGTGTGAATGAGTGAGTGGATGTGTCCCAGCACTGGGGTTGCACGAGCTAATGCACTCTCAAGACTGTGTTGCGGCAGGAAAGGCATCCGGCGTAAAATGTGCCAAATCGGCTGTGGGGATCACTTCGCTGTGGCGACCCCTGATACAGAATGCAAACTGATATATAGAACAATTATGCCGGGTGGGCTTTTTTGTTTTGAAAGCTCTTTTCATTTTGGGTAGTTTTGGTTAGAAGTTCAAATACAAAAAACTTGCTCTTTAAAAATGAAATAAGTGGCTCTTAAAAGAGCCTTTGGAAGAAACAGACTTCAAGCCGTTTATTTGGTTTTGGTGGGTTTGTCGGACTTCTTGGGCAGCAGCACAGCCTGGATGTTGGGCAGTACGCCACCCTGAGCGATGGTCACTCCACCCAGAAGTTTGTTGAGCTCTTCGTCATTGCGCACCGCCAGCTGCAGATGACGGGGAATGATACGGGTCTTTTTGTTGTCCCTCGCGGCGTTCCCAGCCAACTCCAGGATCTCAGCGGTAAGATACTCGAGCACAGCCGCCAGATAGACGGGAGCACCAGCACCAACGCGCTCTGCGTAGTTGCCTTTGCGGAGGAGTCTGTGAACACGACCGACGGGGAACTGCAGACCTGCCCTGGACGAGCGAGTCTTGGCTTTCGCTCTCGCTTTGCCACCGGTTTTGCCTCTGCCACTCATTGTTATCTATTATCCTCACAAATAAAACTACCAGAATAGAAATTAATTACTTAGGGTGCTGAGTTTAAAAGAGCGTGCCAGTTGCTCATTGGTTTAAAGTCTGTTAACTTTTAAACCAATCATTGAACTTCCCTCCAACACCCACCGCCAAAGCCCAGCCCTCTTTCTGGCGATCGGATTATGCAGTTGATTTTTATTTTGAAAAAATAGACAGAAAACATTAGAATGTTTGTTATAGAAAAATTAAAATTTGAATATAAAACAAACATTAAGGGTATATGTTTTTTTTTTAGGGATGGGCGATACCACTATTTTGTTTTCGATAAGATACCCATACTTTTAAGACTATCGCTGATATCAATACTGATACGATATTTCTAAATTTAACTTTAAAATTATAACATTTATTAAATTACAGTAAAATATGTAATTACACCCCCTTAACTTTATATTTGAAATGCATTTTAACATTGAATATGCCTTAATTGCAATGTATTGACTGTTTCTCAATTACACACATACTTCGGTAAATAAGTAATAACACACTGATTTTAAAACATAAATAAACAACCATAATTAGATCAGCGTTGGCGTTAAACCATATTGTTTCATACTCTGACTACCGGGCGAGAGGCTGTGTGCAATGTGACGTGAAGTTGGTTTCAGTTAGGTCCTGTAAGCAAATATAAACGGTTTCCCTACAGTATTCACCACATATTCATTGTTTTTCTTATACTTCGACGAGAAGTGTTTTAAGCATGTCTGGAAGAGGCAAAGGCGGTAAAGGGCTCGGAAAAGGAGGCGCTAAGCGTCACCGTAAAGTTTTGCGCGATAATATCCAGGGAATCACCAAACCCGCCATTCGTCGTCTCGCTCGCCGTGGTGGCGTCAAGCGCATCTCCGGTCTGATCTACGAGGAGACTCGAGGTGTGTTGAAGGTTTTCTTGGAGAATGTTATCCGTGATGCCGTCACCTACACCGAGCACGCTAAGAGAAAGACCGTCACCGCCATGGACGTTGTGTACGCGCTGAAACGACAGGGCCGCACTTTATACGGCTTCGGAGGTTAAACGTCTTGAATCAGAAAAACAAACCCAACGGCTCTTTTAAGAGCCACCCATACTGTCACATAAAGAGTTAAACAATTCCAATAATGTGCTTTTGTGTTGTAGAATATTTAGTTTTTGTAAAAATGTTTTGTAGTAGTACATTCGTGTGTTCGGTTTTCTTTAATCTAAGTAGGATAAAATGCCTAAGATGTCATCGTAGTTTTATTATTATTGTTAGTAGTATTTTCTTTCTTTCCGTGTCACAGAATGTTTATCAGTTGAATAAGTACTTGGTTTAAGTCGGTTTGCAACACAAAAGAAGTACTAAAGCGATTGTATCACGCGCTCTTTTATTTTGAGTTTTTGTAAAGAATACAGAAACAGCTCAGTAAGTGTATCAACGTTATGGGTGTTTTTCTCGAAGTTTCCCTTAAAGATTCTATAATGCTTTTAAATTACATATATTCTAGCATAATGTCTATTTAGGACCACATATTTTCTTATAATATTACCGTGTAAAAAGAGCGGGAAATAAGTCGGGGGAGGGTACCATTCAAACATGGAGCGGTGGGTGGAGCTATAATTTATCCGCCTGTGATTCGCCCTTATTCCAGTCATGATGTCTTGAATGGTCCAATTAAATACAAGTGTATACGTTTGGCCAATGAAAACACGCAATCAGAAGGTACCACTTCTCTCTGAAAATTAGCATAGGCGAGTGAATAAATGTCTCTGCCTGGTTTTATATAATCATTACAGCATCAGCAGTATCATGCCTGAACCAGCGAAGTCTGCGCCTAAGAAAGGCTCTAAGAAGGCAGTTGCTAAAACTGCCGGCAAAGGCGGAAAGAAGCGCAAGAGGTCCAGGAAGGAAAGCTATGCCATTTACGTATACAAAGTCTTGAAGCAGGTTCATCCAGATACCGGTATCTCTTCTAAGGCGATGGGAATCATGAACTCGTTCGTCAATGATATTTTCGAGCGCATCGCCGGTGAAGCGTCTCGTCTGGCTCACTACAACAAGCGCTCCACCATCACATCACGGGAGATCCAGACCGCCGTGCGTCTGCTGCTGCCCGGTGAGCTGGCCAAACACGCCGTGTCGGAAGGCACTAAGGCCGTCACCAAGTATACCAGCTCAAAGTAGAGTTCTGCTCACACTCACAGACCCAAAGGCTCTTTTAAGAGCCACCAATTTTCTCATTGACAGAGCATTTATTGTTATAGCTCATGGTTCGATCTCTTACATGAAAAGAAGTTTAGTGGTTTTTTTTTGTACTTCAGCACAAACTTACTCTAATAATTAACCAAAATAATTGTTTTACAGGACCCTTATTTAAGGCTCGAACTGTGAAAACAGCTGTTGCATTATAAAACTCCATTAATGGACTTAAACCTTTACCTATACACTTGGTATGCGTGCTTTTGAAACGTACGTAGAGTATGTCACTGTAGACAGATTAACTCATGATCAAATCATTTTGCATGTGGGCCTTTTATATTTTTATTAATTTTGTCACGATATTCAAATGTTTAAATTAACTTTAACCTAGCAAGTAAACTGAAAGATTTTCCTTGTCAGACTTTAATTAGCATTAGATTTATTTATATGGGCCAGAGTATACGATCAGTGTACTGTCCTAGAAATTACTTTTTTCTTTTATGATGATTACGACTGAAGTTTTCTGAGGCTGAATACAGAGACAATAAAAATAGCTCTAAATATTACCTAGATTATTACTGCACTGCAGGTTATATTGTTCAAATGTCAAAGAAAAAGGTTAGTTCATATGTAGGAAGTGCTTGTAAAAATAATCCAGATATTTCATTGTAGTTTACTGCAGCAGCAACTAACTAATAATAATAAATGACTTGGCCACAAAACAGTTGATTTTTATGTTATGAAACTATACTTTATTTTACATTTCCAACACAATTTCTTACCAAAAAAAAAAAAGAAGATTGAAGAAATACAGCAAAATATACTACAACAAACTAAAAAAAAAAAAAAAGTGCAAATGGAGCCCATGCCAAAATGACATCCGTGCAGCCTGAGCTTTTAAACACATCTGGAATTTACTTTTTATTTATTCATTTTTTTTAAATGTATTTTTATCCCCAACCCTCCCTCAAATAAATTATTATTGTTATAAAGATAATATGGACATCTCAGAAAAGAGTTTTTATACTCGGGCATGTCACAGACTCACCTGCTGTCTATAATATTTTGTGTAATCGAAAATTCTCATTTTCTGTTTATATAATAGCATAACCGATTCATTTCACTGAAACGATCCTATTACAGGAATGAATACGCTCAATTCAAATGCCAGTCCACTGCATCATGAACTCTATATGCAAGACCACAAGAGACAGCGGCTCGTTTGAGACTTTGGCTTGGGGAACTCAAGTGCAGGTCCTCTTCTGCTAGTCCTCCTCATCCTCTTCTTCCTCCTCTGGTGTATATTCTTCATCTCCAGAATCAGTGAGGTTCTGCTCCTCCTCTTCCTCACTCCTCATCTCCTCCTCACCCTCCTCATCCTCATTGTCATCATCCAAACTTTCTTCATCATCGTCTTCATCATCGTCATCTTCCACCTCCTCCTCAGCATCTCCCCCGTCAAATTCACCTTCAAAAAGGAAACCAAAAAGACAAAATTAACAAGGACAGAGTTCACTTTCAGAAGATATAAGCATTCAAGTGCATAGTTTTTCACGCCAATATGGAGCAGTGATTTTGATGACATCACCCTGCACTTCAGCATCTCATCAAACTTTCTGTCCAATCAAATGGTCTCTAGAATTCAAAGTGTCCTGCCCCCTACACTATAAACAGACACTGAAGCTGCAGCTGAAACTGGTCTGTTTGTCACCAAATCAACAGAATTAGTGTTTTTTTTAATACTGTGAATGGCACATAGTCCACTATGCAGAGGATAGGTAATGATTCAGGTTGTGTACATAAGTCTTCTTTTGGTGCAAGTGAAGTCTGAGACCCTTGTGCATCCAACTACATCACAGTACAAACCACGCCTCCTTCAACAAAACGGACAAGAAGGGAATCGCTGTTGTCGTGACTACTACTAGTATTTAAGCTTCACTACTGCCACCTAGTGATGAGGCATGCATATTGTATCACATAGCTCACGTATAATAATTTACTTGAAAAGACTTGTTTACTTGTTTTAGTCAGTACCATCCACACTCGTTTCTCCACAGGAGGCATAACTTGTAGTAGTGGGCAAAATGGGATGCAGACAGACCCTTCTCCAAAGACCGGATAGCACAGAGCGGATCATATGGGTAAACCAGCGCAGATCATAAAATGTATCGGATCTGTATAAACAAAATACTAAATTCTACATAGAATGCTATTATATTTTATTGCAATATGGTTGCTGTTAAGAGGACAAATGATTAGACAAACAGCACTGACGAGTAGAAGAGAGTTCCACACTTTACAAACTGCACAGCGTGATTATGATCACTGTTTTGCTTTAGTAACAGTTTCATACTGAATCGAACACATTAATAATCTATTAGACTGTGGCTGTATTAACCCCAACGTACACTTCACTTTTTACATGTACGCGTGGGACAGAGTGTCGCAGATGTCGCATTAACTTGCCGCTTGTACAGAATATATCTTCAGTTCAGCTGACTTTATGTACAACATTGATGAATGTAATACAATGTAATACAAACATTTAATATGTACATTTACATAATTGGTAAGGGAAAAATGACATTGTGTTGTACTGTGTGTACACATCATGAGTTCAGATTTCATTCCGTAAACCGTAGTGATTAACTTGTTAGTGTATTTCATTCATTTACCCGACCCAAACATACATAAGTTCCAAATGCCACTGGCTCAATTAAAATATATAGTATAGTAATAATAGCAGTGCAGATCTTATTTGCATTTTTAGTGATATTACAAAGTAGAGTTGGGGTACTCGGACTCGAGTACAATTTTAGGCGACTCATACTTGTCACGCACTCGGATGCATTTTTATTCTGACTTGACTCGGACTCGCGTCCATCCGAGTCCAGAGACATTTGGCGGAAATGTCACTGACTCAATGCATTATCACAAAAGTGTTATTTAATATTTGCATGTTTTTAAGTCTTGTCCAGTAGGCTACTTGAAAGCCGACGGGTTTATGTACGTACCCGCAATCAATACGCGCTCACAGAACGCGCCTCTCAGTCAACCTGCGAACACAGAGTTCTCTTTGGCTTCTAATAGGTTCTGTTATTGCTACACACATGCTCATCTTGGACACTATTCATGTAAATGCAATCAGTTTTATCTTAAGTAAACCTGAACAGTTGGGAGAAATACTGATGCATCAAAATATTTGATCTGTGCGTCAGATCTTAAACCTGCAGTAAACCTGCAGCCACCGACCACGTCATAAATACTCAACCAACAAAAGAAAAAAAAGAGAAAAATCACTCACTGTTCTTGACTGAATCACATATGAACTGTAATAAGAATCATCTTTAATGTGTACAGTGACGATTTTGCAGTGTTTTATTACATAAACAGACATTTATTACTTCACGAAATGTCTGTAGTCTATTT
>JAHKKF010538585.1:0-26091 GCA_019740295.1 Labeo calbasu
TAATTTAAAAAAATAGTTTACATTTATTTATATATATATATATATAATTAAAGTAGTTTAAAACTAAAATATATAAATATTATTTTATATATATATATATATATATATATATATTGTGTGTGTGTGTGTGTGTGTGTATGTAACTAATGTAATATGTAATGAAATTCATACATTTTATGTTTTTAAATGTTTTTTTTAAATGCTTTTTTTTCACTTTTTAGGGCCACTGTAACTAATCTGACTTAAAAAGGAGCGACAGATAGCATTCAGCAAATTCACATACAGTATTCAAGCTAAATGCAAAGACAGTCCGTCTTAATAAAAACAGCTGAGAGTAGCCGGCGCGATCTCAAGACCGAGTACTGCACGTTCTCCCTTGAAAAGTGCTGGACTAAGGACTGGAGATCTTTGCACATGTTCCACAGGTCTGCTTTCCAACTCTAGGGATTTATGAGGGCTGAGAGCATATACTTGTCTGCTTCTTGCTCTCTCTCGTACTCCTTTTATGCCCCCTCGAAGGAGGGGGCGCAGAAACAGTTAGGCTTGCTTTCTGGAACAGCTGGGCCGAAACGAGGAAAAAAGCCTGTTGGGTTTGAGGTGAGGGGAAGCAACCGAGCCGGAGCGGTGGGGGAAAATCAATCATGGCCTAGGGCTGGTAAAGGTGCACAATTAGCGAGATTGGATACATTTGAAATGATGGAGCTTCGGCTACACCAGCTCACCATTCCCAGTGGAGACAGAGAGAGGGAGTGATGATTCCACTTGAAAGACCTAATTATTCATCATGACAGTTTCCATGTTTAAAAAGAAGCTTGGAGCTTTGGGCCGAGTTATGGATGCAGATATAGATATCACAGGATCGTGGCTAGATTGTGAAATCGCTACTTATGCACGGCGTCAGAAACACTCCTACATTTGATTTTTACCAGAGCGACTCGGCTTATCCATCCGAGACATCTAGAAGCTGCCTGTTCAAATCCCTCAGCGTGCACCAAATTATTGCAAAACTGTGTTTAAAAGACCAGCACTAAAAAAATAAGTCGAGCTGAACACTTGTTTTGTCTGAACACTGGAGATACTTCTTTAGTTTATGGTTGGTTTGGTGAGACAGGTTTTAGATCATGCGGTGAATGTTAATTTCCCTGGGGTCTCCACCACAGATCAATGTGCTGGAAGCCAACATGAAGACCGGTCAACCACTCTGACCGATGGCTATATTGGGATTTTCCACGGCGCTTTTAGCTGGTGTTGGCTTTGGAGACATGTTGGGAAGGTGAAGGTGGCTTTTGCAGGTTGGATGAATTAGTGCACAGAAAAAGTGGGTGGATGGCAATGATCAAGAGACTTTGTCATGTTTTTGAACTCGTCTTAAATTGACTTTATCCTGAAACCACATGCATTAAAGGAGAAATTCACTTCTAGGACAAACTGATAATATACTCACCCCCTGGTCATCCAAGATGTTCATGTCTTTCTTTCTTTAGTCGATAAGAAATTATGTTTCTTGAGGGAAAACATTTCAGGACTTCCCTGCAATATAGTGAACTTCAATGGTGCCCCCAAGTTTGAACTTCCAAAATGCAGCTTCAAATGGCTCCAATCAGTCTTATCTAGCGAAACGATTTAAAAAATTGACAGTTTATATACTTTTTGACCTCAAATGCACATCTTGTCTAGCTCTGCGTGAACTCTGTGTATTCCGGTTCAACACAGTTTTCTCCTTCAACTTCAAAATCGTCCTACATCGCTGCAGAAGTACCAACAAAGTGTTTACAAAGTGAACATGCAAAGAAGATCAAACACTCTTTGAAAAAAAGTTAAAACAGTGATGTAGGATGACTTTGAAGAAAATAACCAATCGTTTCGGTAGATAAGACTGTTCTTCCTTGGCTGGGATCATTTTAAAATGCATTTTGAAGTTCAAACTCAGGGCACCCAAATGTTTTCCTCAAAAAACATAATGTCTTTACAACTGAAGAAAGAAAGACATGAACATCTTGGATGACAATGGGGTGAGTACATTATTTGTTCTGGAAGTGATCTTCTCCTTTAAGAGCAAAAACGAGCATGTGATGGCAAATTACATTGTGTTACATCACACACGCTGCATTTGCATATCAGTCACACTCCCGTACGAATACAATTTTTTTTTCAAGCTGATGTGCTATTTAAAATCTTACTAGTTTTATTTAAATATTTAAAACATCCATGTAATGGATTTCATGTTCATAAAGGTGAGTATAAAAACAAAACTCATACTTTCCCCCCCTCATGTAACTTACCTCATGACTTTACAGTCGTTGTTGTAAGTGGCCCTTCAAACTCTACCCACGTGTCCCTGATACTTCCAGTACATCCTTTATTTTCACTGTCACCATATACAAATATGAACAAATTCTATACAGTAACGCAATCACATGTTGTTGTTTTTTTTTCTTTTCTTTTCGGACCGCAGTCCGGTACCGTTCTCCAAGATACGTGAGATGAACACTGACATCAATGTAGTTTATTATTAGCAACTAAACGTAGCTCTAACGTGACACTGTACCAGCCATTCTGACATTTAAAAAAACGTAATTCATTGCAAAAAAGAGGAACATGCAATGTTTCCAAAATGCACACATATTTAAAATGACGTAATTATTAAAGAATTGTCTTTGAACTCCTACACATTCTTTCAACAGCGTTGGTCTCGTTAAGTTGTAAACATTACAGCGTTTCGCTTGCTCCTTTAATTGGGTGCATATCATTCTGTTGATCTTGTTGTCGTTTTTTTTTCTTGAAGAAGACTCGATAAGCAATCATACATGGTAAATTGTCTTTGGGCTCCTTAAAAAGCTTGAGGGAGAGCTGGGTTGCGGTTCTGTGAGTTCACAGAGTAAGGTAGATTACGTAAACACCCTGAGAGTCACTGAGAGTAGTTTTTTTTTTTTTTTTTTTGCTTTTTTGCTTTTACATTTTTTTTTATTGTTAATGATTTAATAATTTGGGCCTGGCCCCGGCAGCCGGTATAAGGGATGGTGGCGGATCATGAGCGGAGGGCGGGTTGACTGGCAACCGCCTCCTCTGCAGGCATGAGAACAGAGTTAATGTGGGTCTGGTCGAGTAGTATGTTATCGATGGAGAACATCACATGGCGTGGGAGGTGCGTGGCGAGGGAATGGCTCGTAAGGGGGGGAGGGTAAAGGTAGTGGTGGAAAGTGGTTGGCAAACGGAGGAGGGGGAGTTATGGACGATCAAAAATCAACTAGGCTTACATGATGAGCTATAACATCAGCAGGTTCCATTGGTAAATGGAGACCCGGCAGATTTTAGCTTTAGGTGGACAGAAGACATAACACCCACCCGGCCAAGCCTCTCACAAGCGGTCGCATTCGTTCATTCGCTCGCACACACGCACGCACGCATCAGTCACGCAGCATGGCCCCTCCCCCAAGACCGAGCACATGGTTTCAGGCACGAACTTGCAATGTGTTATTTGATGAAACTGAGTGTAGTGGGAGGTGAAGAATAAGACAACAGAAGACAGGTGATGGTAAAATGAACATTTATAATGACTGCTGTTGCTGTCGGAAAATAATAACCCTTAAATAAAAAAGAAAAAGAGGAAAAGAAAAAAGGAACGACTTAATAGATATTAGCACTAAATTGCTGACTTCACTGGTAATCCACAAGTCAAGAAACACAACTCACTATTTTTTGTACAAACACAATGCTACAGTTACATTAAATATTTAATACTTTTTTAAGTCAGTTAATGGATGATGTTAAAAGAAACCACTAAAATACTAAAAACAAAACAGTAATTCATCTTTCCAGTCATTCCCTTTTGTCTAGTTTCTTGATGCCATTTATTAATAGTGTATAGTAGTTTGAAAATAAATAAGCTCATGAAGGGTTATCAGAAAACAAAGCTGGCAGCATAGAAACATTAGATGTGGAGCTCAAGCATGGTTGAGACGCATGGAAATGATCGTTCGGCATCACAGAGAAACATTTTTCGTCTCGTGAACAGATGCTGCAATGGTCAAGACATCTAATCGACACGTATCACATTTTACACTCGACACGTCTGATATGTACAATGAGATTAGCAACTACCATCAGTTCAAGTATGAAACCTACACTAATCTTAGTCTACCTTAGCGGGTTAGTAGTGATTATGCATCGTTTGGAGGGGCCGGATCCGGATTTTGACCACCTGACGGTCTCGCAAGTACTTAATCGTTCTTTCCCGGAGGTGCTTTAGTTTGGGAGCACTCCACAAAAGCGATTTTATGCTGCCAGCCCCATTACGTTGAACACGTTTCTGGTTACAGTTCAACCAAATCTGACAGATATTTACAATGAGAGAAAATAATGAAATTGTGGAGGAAACAGTTTGGATCTTATTGATTTTTTTTTTTTTTTTCTTTTCTTTTGCGTGTCTTTGTTTTTATTGTTATTATTTTTTCGTCCCCAATGATGACTTAAAAAAAAAAGAGAAATAAATCCAATCATCTCAACTAGAATTGCACAGTCTCAAAAAGGTTTGGAGATGGAATGGAGATTTTAAGTCCAAACAGTTGATGAACATAGAAGGGGAGGAAGAAGGTCAATAAAGTTCATGAGGGGTGAGAAGTTCAAAGTTCAGAAGACAGAAGATGGCTGCACGGCTGACGTTTACGCACTCCTCAGCTTTTTTTTTGAGCACGTGTTTATACGCTAAGGGAACAAAAAGAAACCTGCCGTTAAAATGGATTTTTTTTGTTTGTTTTCTTTGCTTGCGCTTAATGTTTTCCATCGAGAAAACCAAATGGAGAGACTCGGGGGGTGAGGAGAGTGACAGTGCCCCCCAACATTATGGCACACAATCAGTGATGTCCTGGAGGTTGAAGAGATGACAGAATTAGGAAAAGCAGTTTATGAGAGGTAGCCAGCCGTGTTTTTACCGTGTTAATCCAGGTCTTGCTTTTACTGCTCGCTTTTTGGGTAATGTTGAGGCGTCATGACTGACATCATGTTATGGAGAAACATGCTGGCTTCATGGGTGCGTCCAATGGATGTCCAACATACAAGAGAACTCAAAAAGTTTGGAATGGTACTGTTTTTGTTTGGCACTCAGGAGAAAGTCTGGGAGGGTGTGAGGGGGAGGTCGGCAGAAGAGTGGGGAGTGGTTGGAAAAAAGGGGAGCAGTGAAAGTGCAAAAGGGAGAAAAAGGGAGAGTAAACAGGATACATATGAATGACATTTTTGTTATACTTGGTCTAGGTTAGAGAGTGTCGTACAAATAAAAACAGGAAAATAAAAAAGAGAACAGAACAGTGATATGACAAATGTATTCTAACATTGCTGGTGCTTCAATGGGTACGAGCTCAAGAGTGACCCCGGCTTGTCGTCTTCTGATGGCGTGGGGTGGGGGGGGGTGTTGGACTGGGGGGGCGTGTGGGGTTTGGGAAGAGCGACGCGCTCTAGCCGTGCGCCCACATAAAAGCAATGACCTTCTCGACATCAGCTAAACCATAAGTTTGCATTCACAACTGCGCCGCACAAAAACATAGCAACCATGACTAAGCACAGTGCAATTTGAACGTCTCAGCATGGAGGAAAAAAAAACAAAAACGATATTCACGATATCAGACATGCCCTTTTTGGCACTTCTTAGCATTAATAAAAAACACTGTCAAAATAACGAGTTCTGTAAAAACTATTTCAGCTTCCTTCAGGCCAATCCTTTCTCACGCAAACAGTAGCGCCGCATCGGTGCGTTATGACGTCATCGGGAAGCCCCGCCCCTTTACGTTACTCGTGGAGGTCTGAGGTAAAGGATCTGGGGTGGCGTGAAGCGTAAGAGAAGCGTAAAGTGCATATTCTCGCGAGAATGGGTCAAGCTTCATGTGCAGTGATGGCAGAACAAGCTAAAGAACAGAAGCCTAATGATGTTAGTACTGACACAGCAAACACAAGCCCTAAAATCATGATCGAAGAGTGATATGCAAACTTATGTAGTGTGGTGAATACATTCACGGCCATGTTGTTAAATTAACCCTCCGTTACCCAACTTTTTCCAGATATCACAAAACGAAGTCTGTACAAAATGAGTGCTGAATATGACCATGACTATGAATGGTTTTGGTTTCTGTGGCCTAGTTTTCATGGACGACAAAAACCTCGGTCTTAGCAAAACTAAAAAGGTAAAAATGTGAAAATTTTAATAGCTCGAACTGTTGTCGTTTGCCATGCAAAGATTTGTCCTCAAAATGAATGCACATTGCCTAATTGTTTATTTTTTTCTTCACTTTTTTTTTTTTTTTTTTAAATCCACGCTTCACTTGGTATCATGCAATATCGACGTGCAAAAAAGATAACATCTATCTTCACAAAATACATTTTCAGAACTATAAAAGGCTGACTTAAGAATGCTGATAACTTATAAAACTTTAACCATGCTAAGCTAACTCGGCAGTCTTCTAGCCCCAGGGGATGTGTGTTAACGGCCACATGGCACCCTGCTTTTGTTTGGCCTACGAGATGAATCCCACCCTTCTTTTTTAAACAAGGACTAGTTAGTTTAAGGGGGCAGAAAACTCTCAACCTTATAGTGCTAACGTCTATTTTTTGCTTCTCTAGTCCCCCCCGCTATATCTTAACTGTGGCTTGTTTGGCACTTTTCACATTTTTTTTCTTTTTTTAAATTACAAAAGTATGTCTGCTCTTAACTAATGGTGTTTAAATCACATTTAAGATCTATTTTGGCACAGGTTTATTTAATCCATTGATATAGCAATTATTATCAATGTAGCATTTAGTTACACCTCTTACAACTACCACATCCTGCTAAATGACTGACCAGATATGTTTTTAATCTTAAATTTTAGTACATCACTTATTCAATAGCAGCATCTTCACAACTTAAAAAATAGTATATGCAAATCTACTCAACATCTAGGTAAATCCAAAGCTCCTACACAGACAGAATAAAAGGACAAGACATGACGACATGCTACTACGTATATTGCTTTCAGTACTCATCACATTTGATCTATTTTCCCAGTTACTAACAAAAAAAGGAACAAAACAGAGACCCCCCCCCTCCCGTATGTACTTTTAGTACTGAATACAAAAACAACAAAACAGAAAGCTGCTCCTTGACACTATGTTGGCACCTTTTTGTAGTTTTCACATTGAATTGTCACAGTAATATCTTGCTTTTTATGTGTCTTGAATCAAACAAAAACTAAATTTTCTGGGGGATCTACCGAGACTCGTTCAAGCTCTGAAGTGTCCGATGAAGTACTGCATCATGGGTAAAACCGAACGCACAGATGCACTCTAAAATGCGGAGGCGCTCGATTGCCATCGCTTCCTCGTCTTGATCTCCAAATTTGACCTATTGTGTCCTATTGTTTGAAAATTGCACCTTGCAGCTACCTTACAGTAGAGTACCTGGAGTCATTCCGCTTGTTAGAGCTCCTCACCTTGGGCACAACTGCTAGACACATTCATATCTATCATCTTTACACGCATATATACACACACATGCACACCATACAAACACATGGATGGCTCGTAGTCCCTTTTTGAAGGTGTGATGTGCGCGAACGTGATCTACTGCAAGCTTCTAGTTCTACTCTGTAGGCGCATCTTCCCTTTTGCGTCGCCGTTGTTTCGTGAAAGGGCAAGCAGACATGCACTGTTACACCAGACATCGCCACCCATGGAGAGATGTGAGAGAAAAGGGGATCTCTGGGTTGATGTGTCAGAATGGGGGTGCACGAAGGTAAAAAGGGGTGTTGAGAAGAGGTGAGGGGAGGTGATGGTTTTTAGATGAGAATAAAGAAGCCTCCTTACCAATCGGTTCAGATTTACTCTCCCTGGTGCTCCAATAGCAAAGGAGAGGAAAGAATCATAACTTTAGTCACAACTGTGTTGGTCTAATTCTTCTTTGGGAAATGCGATAGGAGCAGTTTGGTATTTTTAAGCTCGTTCCAGCCGGTAAAGAATCAAGTTGTTAGACACAATAGTTTAAGCGTACAGAATGTACCATCCTCTGCCCCTTCACGATAAATACACACGGTCAGCTGGCGGGTAGTTAGTGCACACTTGGAAAGTTAAGGTTGGATACTGCAACATGATGCCCAGAAACTGGTCTGAAGAGTCTGACCTCAACCTAACAAACCATCCAGGCTTCCTTTCCGCCCTACGGTAAGCGATACCTTGACTCCATGGAGGTTGTTATAAATATGAGACGTTCCACATGAGTACATTCCATCATGGTGATGCATCGATGCGATAACGATATAGAAACCCTGACGTTTTTTTGGCCTTCCATCACGGCCTCCACACTTCACAGTGCATTAAGACGAAATTCAGTGTACTCAGATTCAAAACAAAAAGGAAATAGGACCTTATTAGCAGCACGTACGTCGCACATGGGTAGTTCGGATCTGCACAGGACGATCTTCGCATGGGCATCCCGTTCTAGAATTTGTTTTACTGGTGACTCGGGATGTACGCTGTGTTACTTCCATGTTACCGAGCAGCCTGTGCAGATCCGAATTTGTTCGTAGTCGTTCAGTAGTATGTGTTCATGAAACGCCTCAGAGCTCTGAGGGCCAATTTCTGATTTGATATGGAATATCTACGCAAATTTTCCAGCAGATTTGCACAGGTATTCGACTGCAGCGGCTCAAAGTGCACAATCTCTCACGCTGCAGAGAGGGGCAGCGTAGAGTCAAGACGGGGATATGTTTCGGGATTGGCTTTCGTATAAAGTCGTATTCTGATACACTCCCTTGGACTTGTGCAAAGACCTACATTCTCGTTCAGTAGATATGTGAATAAATTGTCTAGTCCCACTGTGATTTCAAGTCTGCGTATGTTTAGTTGCATTTTCAGCATTTAAATCTGGTAATAGTTTGCTGAGGGTGTGTGTGTGTGTGTGTTTTGTATTAATATCACTGTACAGTACATCTGCCCCTATTCTCTTTGTTGGTGCCGACGGTGCAGTTATCACTGGACGTTAAATAAGACATATATTACATGGACACACGATTCAATCTACTTAAATAAAAAACTAAATCCAAAATATTGTCTTTACATTCATGTCAACCTGAATTCACAGATTAAGAAAAACAAAAAGGAAATACCTCAGTCCTTATGGGTGAAATCATATTAATAAATAACGTTGATGGTGATGATAATTTGTAATAGTAATAATAATAATAATAGTAGTAGTAATAATAATAATAATGATAATAATAGTATTTGTATAAACACCAGACCTCGAATCCCATAGAGAAATGCCACACAATTTCTAGGAGCTCTGGTACGAAAGATTCAGGTGCGTTTTGCGTCCTGGCCTATGTCCGCAACATGATCTACAAGCTTCCCTTATGCTAACAACATCTGTAGTGGCATGCACCTGGTCCGACTGGAACCACAGGTCAGTGTCTAGTGGCGCTGAGAGACCCTGCAGCAGCCTCGCATCCCCTGCCCTATCCTGCCCAGCGCGGGGCAGGGTCGGGCCGGCTGGGATTGGGAGGGCTGGGGCGAGGGGGGCTGGGGTGGGGTATGGGGTATCACAGACTGGGGGGGATATATATATATATATAATCAGTCTCAGGCCCTCTTAAAGAGAAGGCATGGGCGAAAGGGTGGGAGTTAAACTAAGGACTAAAAAATTAAAGAAAAAAAATCTTGTCAGCTAGGAGGGGATGGGGGTGGGGAAAGGGCCGATTCCTGGGATTGCTCCACCCCATTGTCCCCCATCCGACCACCTTGCCCACCTGCTGGGAACTGCAGCGCGGCAGCATGCCAGGTTGAAATGCCATTCACTGCTGTCCAGAAAAATGCACAAATAAAAAAACAAAAACAATAAAACAAAAGAAAAAAAACAATAAAAATCCCGAACTTAAGGATTTAACCCATATTTACATTTTACACATTTTCTTTTTCAAATTTTCCACTTTGAGAGGAATTTTTTTCCGTTTTCTTTTTTTTAATACTGAGATTTTTCCCCACAAAGAATGTGGCTGATTTTCGTCGATATTCGCGCCCTCCATCTTTCTCTGTATCTTCCCCATCCCCCACTCTTTTTCTCTCCTTTTTTCATACTCCCTGTTTTTAGCCCACCTTCTGCGGATTGGTGGCCCTCACACCCTGCTCGTATGTGATTCGCTGGCTGATAAGATATTGGGCTGCCTGTGTGGCGGCTGGCGATCCGGTAATGGTAACTTTACGGTTTCTGGTGCCAGGAACAAACTCTCCCTTTTTGGAGATCTGAATGCGGGCTCCCGTCAGTTCTTGGTACTCCACAAGCGTTTTGCCTCCCTTGCCCAAAATGGCGCCCACCAAGTTCTCCGGAACAGCAATCTCCACCACATCTTTGGCCCCCTCGGTTAGCTTCTCGGTGGCCAGGAGGGAGCTCGCCACCAGCGGGGAAGCGGCGCTCAGGTAGCCATTGGTGGCTCCGGTGGCGGCGGCGAGCGAGCCTAGCGTGAAGCCTCCAAGGCTGGTCGCCGGGTGGCCGGAGCTGGTGGACGCGTCGTTGGCGTAGGAGGCTAGCAGGTTGGCAGCCGCGGCTGCGGCGGGGTTAGCGCTTGCGGCCACCGCGGCGAGGACTCCTGAGGCAGCCGCAGGGTTGAGCCCTAGGCCCAGGGAGTTGGTATTGTATCCGTAGCTGGCTAACGTGTTCAGCGCGGATGTGATAGCCAGCAGGTCGTTCCCTGAGAAGCTGGACATGGTGGTGGGGAATGCGCCCACTCCAGCCAGGCTGGCTTGCCCCAGGAGACTGGAGGCCGTGGCCGCCGCCGCGGCGGCAGCAGCCGGCATCACCTCCGCCGAGTTGGCGTATGGGGAACCGGTGGGGTTGGAGTTGGCCACGGGGCCGGAGATGTTGGAGTAGCTGATGTTCAGACAGCTGCTGCTCTGTGGGTCCTCCTGGATCTTCTGCACAATGATCTCCACCGCCTTGCGGTTCTGCTCGGGCTCCCCGCTGATGGTGACGACACGTTCCTGCAGGTTGATGCCTTCAGGTTTCTGTGAGAGCTGGACCCAGGCGCCGGACTGCTCCATGACTGCCTTCACTGTGGCTCCACCCTTGCCGATGATTAGCCCTGCCGTGCTGTTGGGCACTATGAGCTTGGCCTGGAGAGAACATAAGGAAAGAGGCTGGTGTCAGTTAGTGAGTCACTCTCCAGCACTAGTTTAGCATGCAACATTTCTCAGTTTTGGGATTTAAAAGTAGCAAGCATGGTTTTTATCCACTGGGAGCCCATTAGTAGCAGCAGAGCCCCAATATCTTTGAACACAAACAACTATTTTTGCGGCAACTGCACCCCTATGTATTAAAAACCAAAGCTTGGCCTTTTTACAGCAATTACTTTGTTTCAAGTTGCCTTTTCATCAATTGCCATATCATTAAACCACAAATCATGTTACATCTAACAGATGAGTTTAATCTAGTCATTTAGTGGAACAGCGGCACAGTGTTCTCACGGAGTAAGTTTTAGAGAATGTCTGCGAAAAACAATTTCCTCATTGATAGAGGGGGGGAAAGTGTAAACAGTGGTTACCATGGTTTCTTCCCTAACTTAGAAAGCCTTGCTCCTCTGATCAAGCAGTGACTCATGCTGGTACTTTTTTACCAGATCTTCAGACAGAACATACTGGTCTTGTCAGAATGTTGCTAAAAGCATTGTTGCTAAATGTGTTTATTAAGATTATCTGGGATTTCTTTGCTAAAAGCATATTACTTTGTTTCTATATAAGCAGTTTAATTATCATGAACTTAAAGGGGTGATGAGCTGAGAAACCAAAGTTGTAAAGATTATAAAAACATCCTGTAAGTTTCAGAACTTAAAATGTTGTCGTTAGTCTAAAAACATGTTGAAGGCAGTCTGCCAAAACGACAGCTTTTGGAATGTTCCTATCTATGATGTAATAGGTAGATTAAGCACCGCCTCTGCAGAAGATCAACATCGCTGCCTGTTTAGCTCCGCCCACCAATTCATGAATGTAGTATTTATGAGAGAGACAAATGCAGGTCTACACAGAAACCAAACAATAAAGATGGGTCTGAAAACAAGAAGACACTCTGCAGTGCCGATTTGTGGAAAAAAAACACCTGCATTGCATAAAAGACACTGTAGTTGCTACAGCTGCTCAAGTGCAAAGACAATGGCGGACAGCGTACAACTGGCTGAGGATGGAAAAATTTAGAATTCAGAAATATGTTAATACGGGAAAGTCAGTCAGCAGTCATTGGCGGGGCTTGAGCAATATGATGTCATACTGCTCAGAAAATCAAAACGGCTTGATAATTGAGACCGTTTAGGTTTTTCGGGCATTTAAAAGGAAGGACTGAATGTATTTTTTTTTTAATCATTGTAGGATGGTTGTAGGGTCCACACACTGCTAAGGCACATTTCTATGCAAACACCATGTAAAAGTGATTTTTGCATCCGATGCCACGTTTAAGTTAATGGTTATGTGAATGTGGAAGGGAAACTCTGTATTTTAGGTGCTATAACTGGTCACCATTTTGAACTTACAAATATTAAAATAATATAAAACTGAGAAATTTTATTTCTAGAATTGATCAAAATATTACAGTTTTGTCACATTAGGCACATTAAATCACATTAAAATAACACATTTGTTGACTAAAACCATTAAAAACATTTTTGCTAATATAAATTTATACATATTTGATAAACTTAAACTTAAATCAAAATTAAAAAAATGTTGCCTTGGCAATTAATTAAACATAAGTTGGAGTGCTAAAATTATTACAAATAAAAATTAAAGCTATGAAAAAAAATTGGAAAAAAAAACTAATAAAAATGCCAAAACTACATGACACAAATTACTAAAAATGAAATTAAATTGACTAAAAATATAAAAGTAAAAGCTAATTCGAAATACTATAACAGTGTATAAATAATACTAAAATGACACTGGATTCTCTGAGATACTAAACACAGCAAAGAAGAATGAAAAAGCAAATAAGAGATGGAAAGCACAAAACAAAAAATATTATTACAATTATATACAAGAGAGGAAAACTGCAGCACTAATGAGCCCAGTAAATGATGCATTAGAAGATAAATATAAAGATGCTTGTGTGTTTTGTTCTTGTACTTCCTGAGCTGTGAATCACTAGGTAAAAAGAGGCTCCTCCTGAAAAGCATCGACTCCCAGGGGTCAGTGTTTCCATGGAAACTCAACTCCAGCATTCAAGGGGGACTGAAAGGGAGTCGGAATGATGCATAGCAACCAACCAACCAACCGCCCTCCCACCCCCCACCTTATATGCTCGCAACCATTCACTTAAAACCAGCAGCTACTTGCGCCATAATACCGCATGTGCGCGCATGTACACACAAACCTAACAATACTCGACCGTCTGTGAGACAACACCGCACACTTTTTGCATTTCGTTTGCGTAACTTTGACATATTCGCTCATTAATTGAACGGAGAAATTAGTGCTTGATCTCTTTGATCATTGCCGGATACATCTACGCGCCGTAGCATTGTGAGAAAACAAAATATGCGGTGTGGTGTTCGCTTTGACAGTTAATTACTCTGTATAATGAAAAGCTCCAGCCCTCCGAGAGCGCTTTGACAATGCTGGATTCAGAATATTTGCACTGTCAAAATGACAGATAGAGAGATGAAAATGGCAAAAAGGGGAGACGAGAAGAGCGGGTAGATGTGAGCGAAGAAGGATGTGTGTGTCTGTGGGGGCGTGTGTTTGTATGTGTGTGTGTGTGTGTGTGTGTATATGAACAAAGCGAAGGAGAGACTAGAGGAAAGGAGAGAGAGCGAGAGAGGTTGAGGAGGGGGTGGTGATCGGCTCAGCCTTTACGTTTGTTTCTTTTGTGAGCTCTTTCGTTCTTTTCACTCTTTGCCTCAAGGTCTGCTGAAGCTTGCTGCCCACAGACATGTCTTTACAGAGGCTGTTTAGCCTTGCCACCATAGCTCGAACTCTCTCATTCAGCTCAGCCGAATTAGCATAGAAATGAAAAACTGCCGACAGGAAATTTCATGGACTCCTACATTCACCTTTTATCTTGCTAGAATAAACAGAAGTATGTATAAGGAACGTTTTGAGCTAAATAACTGTATTCGCGATTAGCGTTTAATGCAATGGAAAGCAGATTGTTTTTGGCACCAGAGACGTCCTGTGATTGATCAGCACATTTACAGTGCAGTCCAAAGGTCTGAGACCTCCAGTGAAAATGCATCTGCTTTACTAAATTATCTATTTGCAGATTAGACTTGTGACCTTTTATTCAAGAGAGTTCACAAACTGATTAGTACATTTTTTAAAAAATCTTACAATTTTTGCAGTTGAATCAGATTTTAAGTTTTGAATTCCACTGTATGTCTTTATGTATTGGACAACATGTTTTTAAAGATGGAGCTCATGTAAGTTCTTTCACAATTCAATGAACAAAAGGTTAAATGTGACCCTGGACCACAAAACCAGTCATAAGTAGCACGGTTATATCTGTAGCAATAGCCAACAATACATTGTATGGGTCAAAATAATCGATTTTTCTTTTATGCCAAAAGTCAAGATTATGTTCCATGAAGATATTTTGTAAATTTCCTACCATAAATGTATCAAAACTTAATTTTTGTTTAGTAATATGCATTGCTAAGAACTTCATTTGGACAACTTTAAAGGTGATTTTTGCACCCTCAGATTCTATATTTTCAAATAGTTGTATCTCAGCCAAATATTGACCTTTTCTAATAAACCATACAACAATAAAAGCTTATTTAAACAGCTTTCAGATGATGTCCTTAATAAAAAAGCCATAGATTTAAATTGCTGTTATCTTATACTAAGTATAGTCCAAGTCTGTTAACATCTTTACTGACATATTGCTCAAGACTTATTGATATAAAAATTGTACATAAACTTTATTTGGAGTACTACACATTTCCTAATATTAAGTCTAAAATATGTTTTAATGTCACTATTGATAGGGATTTATGCACCACTTTAGCACATCAATCAAATATACAATGTCAAATATACTTAAGTATGTCTTTAGTTGGACTTCAGCACTACCTCCGCACAATTAGTACATTAAGTACAAAATTAGTTGTTGCAGTTTTAGCAGACTTTAAATATACCAGTTTAGTATACTAAAAGTACAATTGCAGGGTATTTTTATTAAGTACATCATATGTATTGTAGTATACTAAGCATGAAATAAACATATTTTAAATACATTTTAGTATATTTATTTTTCACTAGGGGTATAAATTTTAAAAAATGTACCCTTATGACTGGTTTTGTGGTCCAGGGTCACAAATGTTAAATAATTTCACTATTAATTTCACCTGATGCTGATTTTGCCTCCAAATGTTTATATATTAAACTGTAGATCTTTTATTAAATAAAATAAGTGTACTGTAAGTTTACTACTAATTAATGTTAATATAAATAATTATGTCAAACAAAAATGGCTGAAGAGCTCTCTTATGTCTACCAAGGCTGTATGCGTCAAAAATACAGTAAAAACCAAAATATTGTAAAATAATATTAGAATTTAAAATAACTGTTTTTCATTTTCAAATATTTTAAAATGTAATTTATACATTTAAAATGTTATTTAGTTCTAATATGTTGATTTGATGCTCAAATATATATCTATCTGTCAGGAGGCAAGGGAGGCAGTGCCTCCTCAAAATATTGGATGAGAAAAAAATTTGTAGTACAAAAATAAAACAACGGCAATTTTACAAAATATAACGTTAAAAAGTAGGGATGCACTGAATTTTTCGGCTGCCAAAAATCATCGGCCAGAAATGACATCAGCCGAAAAAATGAGCCAAAAATATAAATAAATAATTATTATAATAATAAATAATTATTACAAAGCATTTTCAGTTTCGGTTTTTGGCCAAGTGCATCCAGAATCTTCAGTTTGGTTTCAGCCCAGAATTTTCATTTCGCACATCCCTAATAAAAAGTGTATAAAACCTTTTTTTAAAGAAACACTGTCCAACAGCAACACCAGCAGGTAAAGTTACAGCGGGAATCTCGCTCGCCTCCCCTGAGCCCACTGATTTTAACAGACCCCCTAAAGCATGCAATGAGTTTGCTGGGGGGTAATTGAGAATGTGAGAATGAATAGGGGAAAATCCTGTGAGAGGAGGCAATGCCTCCATCACTATATGATTGAATATGGCTGGTTATGATCGTCTGTGATTGGTTCATGCGATAAATCCCGCCTTTTGTATTCGTTGCAGCTTTCGCATTCGCAAATCAGTCTAAATGAACAATATAATGGTGTTAATGGGAAGACTAATTTAAAACAGTAAGTAAACAACTCACACATTTATATGTAACCACTTTGTTGCCAAATTAAGACTTGAAATGGCATGAAAACATGATCTGTGAGTTTTCAGTGAGTAATCAGCTTGGTGAAATTTAAAGTAAATCTCTCTCTGACCAGCATTTACCACACTCTGATGACAGACGATCCGAAAAATGAAAAAATAGTTAAAAGTTAACGATTAAAAAGAATAGCTGAACTTTTTTTTTAAAAAATAACTGTTAGCATAATTAAGTGCCATTTGTTGCTACTTATAGCAGATCCAGCTCTTCCACCTTTTTCTTTATGACGCCATCATTTTCGATGATGGCATTTGGCAGGAGAAGTGCTGATGTAAATGAGTCTATTGGGTAGGAATCGAGCAGCGTCAACACATATGCAGGTTAATTTCACTGAATGCATCCAAGTGCTGAGCTAGAGGAGGTGGAAGCCTGCTACGTCTATCTATAAAAGACTGAACGGAAGAGGGAGGCTGAGACAGAGAAATAAAGAGTGCAAGACGGAGAGAGGGATGGAGAGTGAGAGAGACGCTTGCTGCCGCTGCGCCACCAGTCATCTGGGACTAGAAGCCTTTGATGAATTGTCGGGAGGATGCTGCAGGGGGTTGTGGGTAATGGGCAATGAAAGATTGGTCAGCCATGAAGGACATGTATGTACTCCTTATGTAGACTGTGTTACTTTGTTCTATTACTGCTACCAAAAAAAGTAAAATAATGAGAGCAGCATCTGAGACTAGCAGAAATTAATCAAAGGATACGGTCTCGTTCTGTGTGGGTTTTTGCTGAACGGGCAGATGAGGCCCCAGGAGGCTTTGTATCCGGCTGCGCATTATAAAAACCGTTCCGCTACTGGAAAAAGCAATTCAAACTTCCTCTAAACTCTTTCCACTGATGTGCCAGCAAAACGCACCCAGTCCTGAAGGTGGCAGGGGTCTCAAACGGTGTGACCCCTGGAGCATCCCGTCCGACTCGAGCGCACAGCAACTGTTCCCCCCCTCCCAACCTCTGTCCCCGGAACAGTGCCTGACTCTAGAGCCGTAGCTGTTTGCACTTTGAAGTCTTAAGCGCTAGCCTTTGGGTTAATCGCCTGTCTCCTGATCCCGGGCTTAGCCGCCCATCTCTGTACAGCATCTGCCTGTGTGCTTTGGCTGCTGGCATTGACAAAGAAAGGAAAAAAAGACTCTACACAAGTTAAAAATAACACCCTGTCCTCCTCCTCCTCCTCACCTTGGTCTTATGACTGTCGTGAAAGGTTGTTGTTTGCTAGCGAGGGTCCTGTACGAGTGGTCGACTCTCAATTTTCACTCCCTATAATTCTTTCTGTCAGGCTTACGTGCAGCAAGCGAGCTTGTGATATGGCTGATTCTCATTGTCGTTTTTTTTTTGAGCACAAGAGCAAAATGCAACAAGCTACTCATTTCACCTGTACGTCGTAAAAAAAATTATTGATTTCAATGTTACTTAATGATTCTTTGTAAAATTTACTAGCAATTTCTGAATTGATTCTACACATTTCAGCTTTTTAAATCTCGTTATACTTCTAAATTTCTCTTTTCTTCTATTTTTTTACATGATGGTGGTAAGAAGGATACATTTGGAGGCATATCAAGCAATTAACATCATTTATGAGTGCAAAAGACAACAGTTTCCTCCATAAATCAACAAACAATTTTAACCCTCAGCTATCTAGACTGCATTAAGCAACCCTAAGTGAAATCACAAGGGGTGACGCACCCAAAAATAGTCTGTCCTGTAATGGCGAGCTCATTGTAAACTAAAATAGGGTCCTCGATCTCCCCAAAATCCAGTGTGCTGCTCTTTACAATAGTACATATGTGACCCAGGACTACAAAACCAGTCATATGTAGCACGGGTGTATTTGTAGCAATAGGCAAAAATACACTGTATGTGTCAAAATGAGTCTTTACCAAAAATCATTACGATATTATGTAAAGATCATGTTCCATGAAGATATTTTGTAAATTTCCTACTGTAAATATATCAAAGTTTAATTTTTGATTAGTATGCATTGCTAAGAACTTCAATTAGACAACTTTAAAGGCAACTTTCTCAGTATTTTGATTTTTTGCACCATCAGATTCCAGATTTTCAAATAGTTGTACAGTATCTCGGCCAAATATTGTCCTATCCTAACAAACCATACATCAATGGAAAGCTTATTTATTCGGCTTTTCGTGATTTATAAATCTCAATTTCAAAAAATTGACCGGTTTTGTGGTTCAGGTTCACATATTTATATTTTAAGTCTCAGATTGCGTTAATCTGCATAAACAATGTGACATAAACAATCTGAGATCTTAATTTAAATGAATAAATCACCTAAAAATGAAAATACGGTCATCATTTACTGTGTGGAACATGAACAAAGAATGTTTCAGCGTTTTTGTCTATACAGTTAAAGTCAATGGGGTCCAATGTTGTTTGAAACCTCACTGACTTTAATTGTATGGACAAAAACATTTTTTATTCAGAAACATTTTTTTAAAAAAACATTTGTGTTTTACAGAAAAAAGAAAATCAGGTTTGGATGAGATGAAAGTGAGTAAATGATAACAGAATCTGGAAAACTATCCCTTTTAGCTCACATGCCAGCATTTGTGACCATGGACCACAAAACCAGTCATAAGGTCAGTTTTTTTGAAATTGAGATTTATAGATCATTAATAAATAAGCTTTTCTTTGATGCATGGTTTGTTAGGATAGGACAATATTTGGCTGAGATACAGCTATTTGAAAATCTGACATCTGAGGGTGCAAAAAAAATCAAATGTTCTTGTGCATATTATTAATCAAAAAGTTTTGATATATTTACGGTAGGAATTTTCTAAAATATCTTCATGGAACATGATTTTTACTTAATAACCTAATGATTTTTGGCATAAAAGAAGAATCGACAAATTTGACCCATGCAATGTATTTTTAACTATTGCTACAAATATACCCCAGCGACTTAAGATTGGTTTTATGGTCCAGGGTCACATTTAAATATGGATATCTACATAAAATAAACTTGCATCAGAAAACAACTCAGCATTACCATCTAGCCTTGAACCATTAGCCTTCATCTCCCCAGAACCCAAACGCAGAGCAACACCAAATGAAGTATGCGCCTTACGGATGCATATTTAATAAAGATCTAATTTATTATTGATTTTTATGCCATTTCAGACAGCTCAAGTCCTGCATCCATCAAAGAATGTTACAACTCCTATCTCCAGGGGTCCGGCTCAGGATTAGAGATGCACGAGCTTCGGATAGAGTACATCCTCTCACACATAGACAATATGAGATCACCACAGTTCAATATCAATGGGACGACTTGCTTTTAAGGTAGGTGTGACACTCGCTGTGAGACTTGATATAGACATGTCAATTCTTCTGAAAGAGCCAATATAATCCCTGGTAATAATGCTCATCATTCTGACTTATTAATATCCTCTTGTGTCATCCATCGGACATGCTATTTCAGGGCTTTATGTTAAATATAGAGTGAAAACAATATTTTTGACAAATGTTATCACATTTAGTGGTGTAAAATAATGGTTTGAAATTAACAATCACAAACAAAAAATTTTTATAGTGAATATATTTTTGGCATGGAATTTAAGTGTAATTTGTGAGTGCAATAATTATACAAGTGTGTCTTTAAAATGAAATTATAAAAAACAACTGCAAGACAAACTAAAATTTTAAAGATGCACAAAACTAGAAGACACTTTTTTGATGAATATTAGTTTTTAGAAATATTTTTTTGCGATTACACTCACTAAAAACGCAATTTCTGTCTAATGAAATTTTTAGATAAATTAATAAAATATTTAATTAGATAAATGTTTTTGTAAATTTCCTGATATTTCCATATTTTCCATGACCCTTTAAAGATCATAAAAAATAATAAGAAATTATAAAGAGCAACTTCAAGACAAAGTAATTTTTTTTTAAAGCACAAAACTAGAAAAAAACTCTAATAATATTTCCACTAGTTTGATTAATAATAATGTTTAGAAATCATTTTATTGAGATTACACTTACAAAAAAGCTATTTTTAGCTAATTAAATATTTTTTATAATTTAGTTTAAAATAGTTTATAAATTAATAGAAAAAAAAATAATTCTAAACATTTCCATGACTTCTCAGGGCCTGGAAAGCACAATTGCCTGATATTTTCATATTTTCCACGACCCTTTAAATATCATAAGATCATAAGAAATGAAAAAAAAAAAAATAATAATAAAAAACAATTGCAAGACAAACTAAAAATGTAAAGATGCAAAAAACTAGAAGAAAATTTGAATGAAATTTCCAATAGTTTGATTAATAATAATTTAAAAAAAATATGTTTATTGAGATTATTGAGACTTTTTTTTTTTTTTTTTTACAAAAAAGCAATTTCTAGCTAATTAAAAATATTTATTAATTAATAAAACTATTTAATTGGATAAATATCATTTTTTATAAAATAGTTTATAAATTAAAGAAATCATAAGAAATTATAAAAAGTGATTGCAAGACAAACTAAAATTGTAGAAATTTTTTTGAGATTACATTTGCAAAAAAAAAAACATTTTTGCTAATTAAATATTTTTAGAAATTATTAAAATATTTAATTAGACAAATATCATTTTTAATAAAATAGTTTATAAATTAATAGAACAAAATGTATTAATTCTAAACATTTCCATGAATTCTCAGGGTCTGGAAAGCACAATTCCCTGATATTTCCATGACCCTGTAAAAATCTTAAAGATCATAAGAAATTATAAAGGGCAATTGCAAGACAAACTACCATTTTAAAGACACACAAAACTAGAAGAAATTTTTAATAAATGTTCCACTTTTTTGATTAATAATAATTTTTTAAAAATCATTTAATTGACAATACACTCACAACAACAACAACAAAAAAAAAACAATTTCTATCTAATTAAATATGTTTAGAAATATTTAATTAAAAAAATAAATTTATAATAAACTAATATAAATAATATTATAATGTATTAATTCTAAACATTTCCATGAATTCTCAGGGCCTGGAAACCTTAATTACCTAACATTTCCACATTTTCCACAATCCGGTAAAAAGATAGTGAATGAAAAATCTCCATGTGCTTTCCACAAATACACTGTGACTGTTTAAACAAACAACCAACAGAGTCTGCAAATACTAAAGACACACAACACAGACGGCATCTGTCCTTTCCTTCACCCAAAAGAGATTTGATGCCCGGCATTAGAGGATGTACTTCCTTGTCCGACATCCAATGTTGTGTAAGACTCTCCCTCTCCATTGGCTCTTTTGGAAATTAGATCGATACTCCGTGGAGAGACAGTGACCTTTTTCCTGGCCGGCTGATGGATTTGAAGGTTAAAAAAGGCATAAAATATTTTAGCCAGTCACCAGCCCTCTAGAGAGCGGAGCGGGGAGGGGAGAGAAGGAAAGGGAAGGCTGGGCTACTGGGTGAGAGGGTTTTTTTCAATTTTAGACGTTATAGCAATTTTCCTGATGTCGCTTTTAATTTAGGAGACGAGCAGAGAACACAGCAGTGTTTCGCTTGGCTGTCTATGTGTGTGCGTGTGTGCGGGCGTAGCGCTCCAATGAGAACTTTTATTAGATTCACGATGCAGGATAATTAAATAGGCTGGCTTTCGTGGTGTCTTGAAGGGAAAGGATGGTTTGAAACAGCACAGCCACTTAAGGCAATCCCACTGATCAATATAATAGAAGTAAAGCTGTGGCTTATTACGGAAAGGCCAGCGATGCATGGAGAAATTCATTCTTTTCTCTTTGATGTCGAAAAATAGAGATTATGGAGAAATTGTTCCACTTTGCAAAGTCATAAGCGAAGCGGGAGAAAACGTTAATGGTATCCCAGCGCCAAGTCAAAATGTTCATAAATATAATGTAAATATGCTTCAGTGGTCACTTTATAGCTGATCCTTAAAGGGATAGTTCACCCAAAAATGAAAATTACCCCATGATTTACTCACCCTCAAGCCATCCTAGGTGTTTATGGCTTTCATCTTTCGGGCGAATACAATTGGAGTTATAATAAAAAATGTCCTTGCTCTTTCAAGTTTTATAATGGCAGTGAATGGGTGTTGAGATTGTGACGTCCAATAAAGTGCTGTCATCCATCATAAAAAGTACTCCACACGGCTCCGGCGCGTTAATAAAGGCCTTCTGAAGCGAAATGATGTCCTACGTCGTCCGCCCGAACCCAACTTCCTCATGAACGTGAGTATGACAGTTGGCAGAAACTAGAGATTACGGTTTATAAAGTTTTAAATATAGATTTTTTTCTTGCAAAAACACATCGATTCATGTCAGAAGGCCTTTATTAACCCCCCGGAGCCACGTGGAGTACATTTTATGATGGATAGATGCACTTTATTGGACTTTAAAATCTCAACACCCATTCACTGCCATTATAAAGCTTGGAAGAGCCAGGACATTTTTTAATATAACTTTGATTGAATTCGTCTGAAAGAAGAAAGTCATATACACCTAGGATAGCTTGAGGGTGAGTAAATAATGAGGTAATTTTCATTTTTGGGTGAACTATCTCCAGGGTTTGTACAGATACTATAAAATAAAATTCCAGGACTTGTCAAGCACTACTTTTTTGATTTTCAGAGACTTCAATCAGAGATCTCACTTATCAAACAATGCCTTCTCTTTCAAATTGTAAAAAGATAAATAGATGAACATACTAATAAAACAAAATGGCAAAAATAAAGTGAAGCACATGCAAATTATTACTACAAACGTATTACAAAGTATACTACACTTTTACTATGTTTAATTTTTAAGGGATTTGTATTTGCAAATAAATCAGAAAAAAAGATTTGCGAAGCCGTTCTGTAATCCTGATCTAAGACAAATGATTTGCCATACGCACTCCGAAGTCCCGAACTGAATCAAATGAATCACTATACGCACTCCGAAGTCCCAAAGCGAATCAAATGATTCGCAATCAGAGCTCTGAAGTTCCAATCTAAATCAAATGATTCATGATCCATGCTCGAAAGTCCCGGGTGAATAATGATTTGCAAACTATCATTTCAGATCAGGACTCAGCACTGACTGCGAATCACTTAACTTAGATTGAAACTTTGCATATCGCAAATCATTTGATTTAGATTGGGACTTCAAATCGTGGATCGCGAATCATTTGATTTGAATCATTCAAGTCGCAAAATGATTCACAAACCTTTTCCAATCTAAACCAAATGATTTGCGACACATCATCCAATTGGAGTGCTTCGAAGTCCTGAACTGAATCAAATGATTCACCATACACGCTCCGAAGTGCTGAACTGAATCAGTTCATTCAACATACACGCTCTGAAGTCCCAAACTGAATCAAATGATTTGTGACTGGTGCTCCAAAGTTCCAATCTAAAGCAAAAGATTTCAAAAAATCAAATGATTTACAATCCATGTTCTGAAGTTCCAATCTTGCAATCCATCATTTCTGATCAAGACTCCGATAGCGAATCATTTGACTTTGATCAGAACTTTGAGTTTTGCGAATAATTTGATTTAGAATGGGACTTCAAATCGCGGATTGCAAATCATTTGATTTGAATCATTCAATTCACGAAATGATTCACGAACCTGTTCCAATCCAAACAAATGATCTGCAATACACAATCTGATTGGAGCGCTTTGAAACAGTGAATCATTTTGCGACACATTGGTTTAATTAATTCAGAGTTTCGAAAAGCTCTTTTTAAAATCATTACAAGCGACGTCAAAATTGGAAAATGAATGGCTCTTTTATTTTGATCTGGCTTTTGCTAGTGAATCGCTTGAAATAAATGATCAAAGTCACGAGTGTGAATCAATAAAAGAGGTTCCTACGTAAATGACTCAATTGATTTGCTTCATCTGTATCTCTTTTAGCGTCTTCAGCAAGCGTTTTACCTTTAACTCAGTGAATTATCAGTACTGCTTCTGGTTTAGCTCATTAGTTTTATGATATCATTTTTTGAACATTTATTTCATAGATTTATTGTTTTTCAATAATTCAAGCACTTTTCAAGTACCTCAAGTACCTGCTATTTTCAACGGTTTTCCGGACCTTAAAATTCAAAAAGTCAAATTCAAGCACTTTAAGCACCTTGTACGAACCCTGTATGCTTTTAATGAAAGTAGAGAATATGTATTTCTTTATTCTTGAATGATTAAGAATTATTGTAATTGCGATATGCAGTACTATAGATTTTCAGCTGACTAAATTACATTAGGATTGATTTGTTTGGGTACGGCGTAAAAAAGTTTGCTCGCATATGCACTGTCTCTTCAGTCACGAAAATGCAAATACCCAACTGCGGTGATTTACTGTGTCTACCTATAGACTACTTTAGGGACTCTTGTCTTCCTGTGCATTAATAGTTCATTTCCTTTGTGGATGGGAACAAACAGGATGTGGGAAACAGGCGGAGGAAAAGATCAGAGGAAATCTGTACAGACCAGAGGAAGCCGCTGCAGGCTGGCACTTTAGCATTTGAGTTTAGTTAAACGCTGTCTGAAACAATGAGGCGTCCATAACAATGAGCCATCTAGATGATCGGATTGATTTCCTGCGCTGCTGGGCGGTTGGATTAAGTTAGGTGTCAGCCGCACTCCTGCCCTGACCATTTGGTTGCAGGCTCAGCGGTCGACGTTCCTGACCCCAAATCAGCAGCTGTTGCTTAATATGACTTCAATTCTTGCCCTCGATCTCTCAATCAGTGTGTGCTGCAATGAGATACATGCCACAACAGCCGCACATGTGGTGACAATTGGAAAAAGAACGCAAAGGCGACGCAAGATCATATGACCTCAATCACATTACACTGTGATTCAAACTAAAAGCAAATCACAATTCTGACTAGTGAAGAAAAAAAATATTTAGTGTAAAACAAAATATAAAAAATGTAAATAAAAACTGTATATAAAATATTGTCAAAAATCTACAATATTTAGTCCAAAATGTATATATAA
This sequence comes from Labeo calbasu, assembly GCA_019740295.1. Taxonomy (NCBI): domain Eukaryota; kingdom Metazoa; phylum Chordata; class Actinopteri; order Cypriniformes; family Cyprinidae; genus Labeo; species Labeo calbasu. The sequence goes on from JAHKKF010538585.1 coordinate 25,350, forward strand.
AATATACTTGTTTTATTTTTAATATTTCATTATATTACATACAATTATATTCTATTAATTATGTTGTGTCTATACAACTGAATATATATTTCTATATATATTACTCATATATAAATGGGCAAAATTAAATATTACGTAATACATATTTATTTATTATTATAACATATATCTTTAATATAACACAGTTGTAACAGCTTTATAATATATTTCTGATACATAACTGAATATATATTTCCATATGCAATATTACAAATATAATAAAATAAACGTATACCTATTTATATATAAAAAGGTAAAGCTATATTATTATGTAATATATATTTATTTTATAATATAATATATATCTTTAATAAAGCATACAGTTATATCTGATATATAATCTGTTATTTGATATAACTTACAGTTGTAATATCTTTGTAATGTATTTATAATACATAACTGAATATATATTTCATATTATTAAATATAATAAAAACAAATATTTATTCATATATTAGGGACAAAATGAAATATTATATCATATATATTTATTTATATAATATAATGTATATCTTTATTATAACATACAGTTGTAATATCTTCAGAATATATTTAAAATATATAACTGAATATTATATAATTTCTTTATAATACATCTATAATATAGAACTACAATATTAAAATATATTATATATTATTAATATAAATTACTATATTAAACATTTACCTATTCACATACAAAAGGCCAAAAATAAATATTATA
>JAHKKF010538586.1:8746-23434 GCA_019740295.1 Labeo calbasu
CGAGGGAGCCCGGTGGAGCTGGTGGACTGATGGGCTCCATGGGAGACGAGGGAGCTAAAATACCATGGTGGAGCCTCTGGGTCACAGGACCGAGTCGGAGTTGAGGGATCCTGCAGACTCTACGCCAATGGAGCTGGAGATGGGCAGACCTGCGGCGAGCCCATGCCATAGATGGTGAGCAGAGGGGCTGACGGGATCCAGCGGAGAGGGCGTTGAGGAAGGGAACAAATCAATGAGAGGAGGTGGGAGAGGGAGGTTGGGTGGGATGTTTTCCCAGGTTAACGGGTGAATACAGAAGGATGGGTATCTCTGAATTAAAGTCTATTAAGTCTAACAAGTCCAGTTTTTGCTCACCCTCAGTGGTGGTGCAGTGGGTGGGGCTTTCCATTGCCTCCACGATCTCCACAGCTGTATCCGCTGTCGCTCGAGCTGTCGGCTTTCACACCTGGTCTGGGGCGATCGTCAGCTCTGTCGCTCCTGATGGCGACTGCTCAATGACTGAGCGGCAGGCTCTGGCTCTCCGTCTACGGTGGGCTCCGGCAGCTCTGCACCGTACTTAAATTGTTTAATATTTCCATATTCAAATTTTTATATTTAAAACATTAATCTCAAGATGAATTTGAATTTAATTGCACTCATGCCACCTCTGAGCCTCATTAAACATCTGAAAATACACTTATAGCCACTTTTGAGTTCTTCTGTGCCACCTTTGTAGTACAAATTAATTTTGTTAATACTGATTTAATTTGATTAGTAATTTATTCTACTTGTTCTTATTATTTTGCTTTAATTAGACATTTTAGACATTCGTTTATGAAAGGATTTGGGAGATATGTCTGTGATACATTACTCAACGCTGCAAAACATGTAGAAACCTTTAAAGCTCCCCTCAGTGCAAACACAAATACGCTGATCTGGTCAGTCACTTAAACACCCATTTATACAGTAAAAAATACAAATGATTTATCTGTCAAATTATTAATTGCAACCAAAATAAAAGAATAAAAGTTTTTGCTTACATAATATATGTGTGAATTGTGTATATTTATTAACTATATATAAATACATTAAAAAAAATTCTTAAATATATACATGCACGTGTGCAAATTTATATATAGCTAATAAATATACACAGCGCACACACATATATTATATAAACAAAAAAAAATATTTTGGATGCGATTAATCACGATTAATCATTTGAATAAAAAATATTATAAATATGTGTATAATTTTATCTTTCTATTACTGTAGGTATACCCATCATTAAGAAATCTGAACGTGAATGTATAAACCTCAAAAGAAATATAAAACTATGAAAGTCAACAAAATCAAATATTTTATTAATCTCATGACTTCAGTGGTTAAAAAGCACCTTGAAACTGTAATAAAATCAAACTTGGTGAATTTTAAAGTATTTATTGTTTATATAACTTTACCGCAGACACAATAGCACCCCCTTGCGGCCCCCTGTGCTACGCTGTTTATGCATACAGTGTGAATGACAACATAAATGTGTGCTTTCCAGCCCTTCATTTTCCAGTAGTGAGTCACATTTATTGGCCAGCGATATACCTGTAGATTTAGAACCAGACATCCACTTGGTTTGGTGGATTGCATCATAGACGACAGCTCCTGTTGGAGGAGCCAAAAGGTAAATGCAGGATTCATGTAAAATGTCTGCACCTTCAAGAATACAAAAATGCAATGGGTTTACAGAAATGAAGGGAGTCATTTGGATGAAGGTTATCCCTTCAGTCTGACCGACTAAGAGGAGTCAGCAGTAGAGGGATTAACTTGCTTCAATCTGTGGTCTACATCTGATCAGAGGCTTGAACTCCTAACCTGATGCCATCTTCACCCACTTGTTCACAGTGGGCTGGACAACAGCGAGTCCTGCGCAGAAGACAATGTCCTGTCTTTCCTAAACATTTAATAGTGGAAATTTTGAGAAACCACTTTTGAACAAGACATTCCAGGCATTGACATTATAGCTCGTTTCATAAATTTACTATAACTATACTATAGTGGATTCTGTTTCAAATAACCACTGGTGACACAATTTAAAAAAACGCCTTTATTTTTTATTATGTAATTTATTATCTACTAATATTACTTATTGTTTCAAATACTCGGCCAAGTCGTCTGGCCTACCTGAAACTGACGTCACATTTAAGTGCAAAATATGTAACCTTCTGCAAAAACGTACACATGGTATGTATGCAGATTGATACTTTCCTGTCTCGGGCGCATAACTCAGCACCAGAGAGTCATACTTGCGTCCGTGTCTAGATTTAATACATACTTGGAAAACTTCAAGTGTCTCCTGCAGCTTGGTCATACTTCCTCCTGAAGAGAACAACCTCTGAAGGGTTTTCTCAGCGTGTGGAAAGAGACTATTAGTCAGCCGGCCCACGTCACAGCATGTTTACATCATCAGCTCTGGTTCTGGGATGCGGTAGGGAGGGGGGGAGCTCCCCACAACATCCTATCCCAGCCCTGGTCGCTCTTCTTCCAAGGCTGACCATAAACAACAGCTCTTATTGCATGGCAACAGGACGCTCTCCAAAACGCAAGCTACCCAGCGCTCAGTCCAAACACTTGAGAGAGTGTGTACAAACAGAGCCCAGCAACCCTCAACAGCGGCAGATCACATAGAAGGCGGCCGGCACTTAACATAGAGCTATATTTGGTGTGGAAAGTTACCATACCTCCGATACAGAGCGGGCAGCTGGTGAATCCTGGTGGTTGGCGAGAATGAGGAAAGGAAGGGTGCACAGCTGAGGATGCTGCATGGCCAAGTGGAGCTCAGATCGGGATGCCTCCATCTCTTCATCTGACGCCGCACTGTTGAGGACAAACACCACACCTTGGGAACCTTGATAATATCGGCTCCAGTATTTCTTGATGCTCTCAGCTCCTACAGAGAGGGAAGCAGTAATGATGTTCATGTACGATCATAAGTAAGCAAAAATCAAAAAATTGTAACGTATTGGCTCCCTTTCAATTTATGAGTGTGAATTTGAAATAAATAGCTAAACCCCGCAGGAAGATGAACTGAAGAAATCAACATATGTAATGCCTTCTGGGAAGTCTATCTATCTTTCTATCTATCTATCTTTCTACCTGAAGTTCAAAGTTTGTCTTGAGAAATTTAGATTTTATAGCTTAAAAGTTATTCAGATTGCAATTTTATTTCGTTTACTACCTGAATCAAATTTATTTCTGAGGACCTGAATTGGAGTTTAAAGGGCATTCTTACTTATATTCTAAAGCCATTTTTGGTCTTTCATTTCTGATGTTAGGTTTACATTCATGCGTTCAGTCTTGCACAAATCTGAAATATTAACGTGCCACAGAACATATCATGTAATAACAATATTCCCCATTTCCTTATAGCATCTTTCCTTGTAGCATCAGTTCATGACGTAAATCATATTATGCTCTTTTTTTCAAAAGACTTTTAAAATCTTTCAAATGAATCCCTTAGGCTTAAAGTACTAAACTTAGCCTGACTTTAGTCATCCAAAAAAAAATACGAAAGTAGGGGAAAAAAGGAAATAAATCATCAAGCAGTATTCTGTCACAATAATCATCAGACCACAAGTCAAGTCATGTAACTGTTGACAAATCCGGTGAGATCACGATGACGCAAGTTTACAGAAAAAAATGGTCCTGAAGTCTCAAAACAAAATTGTTAAGGCGAAACTGCAAGAAATAAATCACTCTCACTAAAAAGGAAGCATTTGGTTTGACTTGCCAGGCTAAACTAGTGTAAAAAAACAACACGCAAGACTCCTGGGGAGATGTGAAACGGCAGTATGGTCTTTTACTCAGTGTTTTCTAACACAGCCTGTTCGAAGATGCCAGCTTAGTTCAAATATCTCACTGATTTTGTTTGGCCATTTCTTGTATATTTGCAAAGAGACTGTAGTAATTCAACAAGCAAATCAGAATATATGCAAATGAATACAGAAGAGATGTATAAATGAACTTAAATGTTTTTCCTTTTAGATAATGAAAGAGAATGCCACTTAACGATTACATATGATTAATTATAAAGACAAATTTATGTTATCACGTGCGTGACGAACATGTAATATACTTGTTGGAGACATGTTATACCTGAAATCACAGAAATGTGACCCTGGACCACAAAACCAGTCATGAGCGTCAATTTTTTTAAACTGAGGTTTATACATCATCTGAAAGCTGAGTAAACAAGCTTTCCATTGATGTGTGGTTTGTTAAGACAGGACAATAATCTGGAATCAGGAATCTGAAGGCGAAAAAAGCGATAATTTGGACCCACACAATGTATTTTTGGCTACTGCTATAAATATACCTGTGCTACTTGTGACTGTGGTCCAAGATCACACATATCTGCTTAATTTAACTATTTCAAATGATTAATTCTATTTCAAACAGACAGAATGGAGTTAGAAATAGGCCAACCGTTAGAAAGGCAAGTCTGAGCAATTAGTTTCTCCAAAATCTTTCTCCAAAGAGGAAATGCATAGGCCTTTTCAGGAATTATTCAATGTATATGGGTTTCCTCCAAGTCTCTAGGTTGCCAGTTTAAATGTTTAGCAAATGTTTTACTGGTTTGTAGTCCACATATGGTTCTTTTTTACTGCTATAAATTGATATATCTTTACCATGCCACAGTAGCTGTTTTTATTACATGGCTCTCTGGAACACTCGATTCAGATTTTGACATTCTGCGGTCAAACGTTTATGTATAATGACTGCTAAACGGTACATTTGATCGTTGCCAGACAACCAATTTCAACAGTTGTGCATAGCAGCACTCCACGGCCTCCTTCTTTCACATAATAAAATAATTTAAATGTCCATTTATGTATTTATTTGGCAAAAAGTCAACTAATAAGTATTATTATTGCAAAGTAAACCTATTCGGGATGATCCGATCACACCATCAGAGTTCATTTTGCGATAATGATATCTGTCTGTAGGTTACGCCTTAGGTGTGAATGACATCTACATGCTTATAAAGTGAGTCATACACCAACCTCTCGTCTTCATTTACACTACTGTATAAAACGTTCAGGGACAGCAAGTTTTTTTATTTATTTTGATTATTAATAATAATAATAATATGTTTCTAATCAGCATATTAGAATGCTTTCTGAAGAATCATGTGACACTGAAGACCAGGCAAACTCAGCTTTGCCATTTAAGGAATACATTGCATTTATTAAAACAGAGTACTGTTATATTACACGATACGGTGAACATAAGAAACTTCTTTCAAAAGCATTAAAAAGTTTTACTGACCTCAAACATTTGAACAGTTGTGTATGTCAAGTACATAAGAAAATAAGAGCCTGTAACCTCATTTTGGACTTTCACCATCAAGATGTGTCACCACAGTCCAGCAACACCATTTACCGTTTCCCATAACACACTCAGAATAACAGCAACAAGGTAAACTCAAGATGACTGCATAGTGTAAATAAAAAGGGTCTGCAAAACATAATCTCAGTTATCTGCAGGTTCACGCAGCATCTGAAAACTTCTGCAATGATTTTGGGTCAGTTTTTCTGAATGGATATAAACACAAAGAAACATTAAACTAAGCACTAGACTACACTCTTCCTGCTAGATGAAAGCATAATCTAATTAGCCAAAATTCTTAACAAACAAACAAACAAAGATCAGGGACAGAGATGGGAAGTAACAAAGTACAAATACTTCGTTATTGTACTTTAGCAGATTTTTCTGGTATCAGTACTTTACTTCACTATTTATTTTTCAAACTACTTTTTACGTTTACTCCTTGCATTTTGACACAAAAATCTGTACTTTCTACTTCTTACATTTTCAAACCAGGTTTGTTACTTTAGTTTTAATCAGCATTTGGTGGATCACCATTCGATAACAAATCTCTAATAAATAATAGGATCCGTTAGTCTTGACTGGCAACGTGATTCGGCTCCGCCAAACGGTTTCTATGAGAGTAATCATTGCAAGTGACTCGAGAATGGAGTGGAAGCGCGCGGGTGGATCACAGAGGCAAATCTACTAACCTGTTCAGGACTTAAAGTGCAGGTCAGTTTCATTGGTAAACAGGCTGCTAAGAGTTGCTAGCAGTTCAATGCTTAACTAAGTAAACAAAGACAAAACTACAGCAGTAGTACTATAAACAAAAGAAAACTAAATTACTATTACCATTCAAAATACTCTATGCTAAAGGACATCATTACTGTCTACTGTAAAGTTACAGTAGTAATTAAGCAAACAAATGTAATACGTTCAGAGGGAGCTAGGGCAGATAACAACACAATTACGAGAATTAAAACCAAAATCCATGGTTACTATAGTTAAACCATGGTAACCACAAATGAATCATGGTTTTGCAACACTAACCATAGTCTAACCATGAGATGTGTAATAAAACTATGGCTGTAGTTAAATTAAAACAGACTGTAATCAGCCCACCAAAAAACAAAAACATGGTTACTATACTTTTACTGTAATAAACCATGGTTAATTTTGGTAAAAGGAAAATATAACTCATGATAATGCAATAACATGTTCAGGATTTTTCTGTAAAGATATTGTCATGATATAATCATTATTATACTCATTTTGACATTTATCCAATTTAGAAAATATAGTTTGCTTAAATCTATAGTATTTAAGCCATTTTAAGATAAAACAACAACACCTGGTCATAATGTGATACTTTAAAGTGAACTTAAATAAAATTGTTACTGCAAACAGAATATAATAAGGTGGTTGTTTTGCAACAAGGTTGAAAACAGTTGTGCTCAACAGTAAATGGCTGATGGGAAAAGTGACAGCTACAAGAAAATTAGTGAAAAAAGCAAACACACACAAAGTGAGATGCAGAGAGATATTATGGAAAATGAAGAATGATCCTGTTCTACATGGTGTAAGTGATGTAAGTTATTTTGTATTAATGTGTCAATATGACGTAAGGGTCCAGTTACCAGTGTGACACTAAAACAGGTAGTAGTATTGGGTACTTTTTACTTAAGTACATGTCTGAGTTCCAACTTCTTTACTTTTACTTTACTTTAACTAAGTAAAAAAGTGCAGTCAGTACTTCTACTTTTACCAGGGTATTTATAAACATGAGTATCTGTACTTCTACTTGAGTTGAAGGATGTGTGTGCTTTTGCCATCTCTGGTCAGGGAGTATGGAGCACATGAGGAGTTCAGTGGGTGCACTTTGCGAATGGGTCTGATCATTTGTTTGCATCTGTGTGGTTTGCATCAGTGAACAGTGAAGCACATCTCGTACCCATCTATCATCATACTGACATCTTCTGCCACCTATTGGTCAATGCCCCTTGTCAGGAAGTCAAATGTTAATTTGCTGGAAAAACATAGTCGTTGATGTTTCTGTGAGGCATCCCAAGACAACATTGAAAACACATTCTGGTTTTGTTCAGACAGAATAATGGAGAACCCGCTGTACATGCTTTTGATGTTGCCGGGCACCATTATCTAAGACATGTGTGAGACTAAAAAAGACATTTCGCAAAAACAATCTACTCCTAGGACCTGTTATCTTGACCTGCCAAGAGAGATGCAGATATGTTGAAACAGTCTGTCTTGGCTGCTCGTCTGTCCACATCTCCAGGGCATAGTGTTTCATTTTAACTCATTAAATGTCCATCATTTCTGCCTGGATCACATCAGACAGCTTGGGTCTCCAAATGCCTTTCCACAGCTCAGATCCAGGTCATGGTATCCAGCTCGAAACCATCTAACCACAGGCAGCAGACAGTACAAACAACCAAGCATAACCGAGTCTTAGGTTTCTTTTCTCTTTAAATATAAATGAGTCAAATACTTTGGCACTATTTAATGTAATCCACACTTCATTCCTGCATTATGCGTGTGCCATTTACATTGCCATTCGAAAGTTTGCGGTCAGTAAAATTGTTTTGTTTTTTAAGAAACAAAATTATTCAGCAAGGACACATTAAACTGATCAAAACTGACAGGAAAGTCACACTAACAATGTTCAAAAGAATCCTGAAGAAAACACAACTGCTTTCAACATTGATAATTATAGGAAATGTTACATTAGCACCAAATTATCATATTAGAAAGATTTCTGAAGGATAACGTGACACTGAAGACTAGAGTAATGATCCTGTAATGAACTTCAGCTTTGCCATCACAAGAATAAATTACAATATACGTTAAAATGGAAAACGGATATGTTAAATTGTAACCATATTTCACAATATTACTGTTTACATGCATTGTTGTTCAAATAAAATAAAAGCAGCATTGGCGAAACGAGAGAGAAAAAAATGTGTTCCATGAGTAGCAAGCATTTCTTGCAACACACAGACTGGAACAGTGTTTATGAATGAACAAAGTGACGGGAATTTCTGGTCTGTTCTGGAATACTGGAAAGACAGAAAACACGAACATGCGGAGTGATACAGCGAAAAAACTCCCCTGACTAAATACCAACAAAAAAAGAAAGCTGCTTGACCAATCACATGTAAGAATTCTATCCTGCTTCCTCAGTGCCTGAACAAAAATTTAAATATAGTTACCTTTGTAAGTTTTAACATTTTAGTTAAAAAAAAAAAAAAATATATATATATATATATATATATATATATATATATATATATATATATATAATTTTATACAGTACAATTTCTTATCAAGCAATGAATAGATTCCCCCTAAAAATATCTTGATGTAAGGGGGGATAGGATTCTGCAGGAGGAAAGGATAAGACAACCAAGCCTACTTCAACAGAGTATTTAGATATGAATCTTTAATATAAAGATTCATATAAACTCTACTCATCATCTGCTGTCCAGCTGGTTCAGAAGCCTGCATAGTTTGACTTTCCCCTCTGCAAGTCCAAGACACATCAGCATCCCTGATGTCATCACCATTAAAATCTCATAATTGTTTGTGTCGTAAATCGAATGGAATTTCGTGGAAAGGGAGTAACAACAGAATACCGTCGCCACATATCACATTTAGACATTAGCATTGCATTACTGCAATCAAGGGAAAACAAGATAGCAATATTTGTCATTGCTAACTACAATCACTCAGTTACAGCCTTCAATATTTAAGAACGACGGAAAAAAAACCTGACTATACAGACTAATTTGGTTTGGTTTGGCAGGAGCAACTCAACCCTGGCAGGACATCCTAAAAAGTGTACAGTGCAGTCCAAAAGCGAGGTTAAAAAACAAAAAGAACACCATTTTAACATGGAACAGTTATGGCATAAACAAAAAACAAATATTTCAGCACTATAATAATTTTTTTTAGTCAGATGTTCTTGCTTCCACTGAAGCACAATATGCTTTCACAATATGCAGTATTTCTCAAATCAAGCAGGAGAACATGATTCTTCAACCCTGATGAGCTCATGCACATCAAGTGCTGATGTCAAAGCAAACGAGGGACAAAGTAAACAAAATCTGAAATTCTTGACTGTTTCGTTTTTTTAAAAACTTACTCAAATTGTTATGTGTACAGCATATAACTGCAATTTAAAGGGGACATCGGATGCAAAATTCACTTTTACATGGTGTTTGAACTTAAATGTGTGTTGGCAGTGTGTGTGTACACAACCACCCCGTAATGATAAAAATCCACCTAGTGCTTTTTTTTTAAATCCCCACAAATCACAGCACTTTCTCAGAGCTAGCCATTCACAGATTCTGGGTAAAGTGATGTCACTTTGCACAGCCCCCTCCCACGACTATCAACAGACACTGCCATTTTAGCATAGACCCGACCTAAGTGAGCTATAAACAGTTTGCTATTGTTTCGACGCCAGAGCAGGTGTAGACAAGAATGTCTCCTAAGCGCTTGAGGTGTGTTGTTGTTGGATGTAATTGCAATTGACATCCAAGCCGTTGAAGACGCAGTGGATTACTTTTGTTTTTGAAGGGGATGTGCCCCCTAATCGACCTAAATGCATTTGTTTGCTCAATTCATTTCACCAGACTGCTTTGTAAACGATCGTCAGTACAAAGCAGGTTTTCCTGAAGGATGGATACAGACCAGCTGTTTTGATCCAGCTTCATCACGAGAAGAAGTGAGTGTACTTTTTTTTTTTCTTTTTTATGAATCTTTGCAAATTGCCATTCATGGTAATGTGCTAGTTAGCAAGTTCCACAAAACGAACGCGGCTAAAGTTAATGGTCTCATACCATGTCTACACTCAAATGCAACACTGCAGCGAGTTGTCCGATTGAGGACATGCAATGGGAATGAGCACAATTTACAATGGAAGGCAATGAGCCTCACGCTGTAAGCTGATGTACTATTGGTTAACTTGGCAGTGGAATCACATGGACCAGAACACAACATTCCGACACAGAATGTGCATTATATATATATATATTATATATAAACATCTGTGAATGTTTTATAGTGTTTTATGCTTTGGTACAGTCAAAAAATTACATACAGCATCTTTTAAAATGGTATCAAACTAGAAAGAATGCAAAAACAGAAGTATTTCAGTAGTGGTGGTGAGACTCCTGAAAAGTTCAGAACAATAGCCAGTCTACTTCATTACTTCATAAATCTGAAGCTAAATCAGATATCTGAATTTTAAACATCCTTCTCAAACCTCAAAAACTTTGAGCTAGTGACTTCTCACGTCACTTGGGAAGCCTGTACAAATAAAAATGAATGATGACCGTTACAGAGCCCCTATCAGGACATTTGTTTTCCACAAACTCAATGTACTCCTTAAAATAACATAAGAGTTGGCAGAATGAAAAAACAGTATTTGATATAACGTAGCATCACATTATAGCTCATTGCTCATAAGATTAGCACACATACAGTACATTAGCTCCAGGAGAACATTATGAAGACCCAAGAGAACATTATGAAGTACAAAAAAATTGACTCAGACACTACAACCCAGCAATGTTCTAGATCATTACTTTACTTTGATATCTGGGTACAGTATGCTCTTGAGGAAACCATAAATTCTGCACTGGGAATATGCTGTTAATGTTGATTAATATGTAATCTGTGTTTAGATGAAGGAATTAGATAAAAGATGACTTAGAACTAAAAGCCCCTGACACAAAGGTATCCTAGGAAAAAATGACTGAAGAGCAAAAGCGTTTGGATGGATGGATTAATTAATCGGTAACACTTTACAATAAGTTTCATTAGTTAACATAACTACATTAGTTAACATGAACTAAGAATGAACAATACTTCTACAGCATTTATTTTATCTTGGTTAATTTTAATTTCAGCATTCACTAAAGCTTTATTAAAGGGGTCAGCGGATGCCCATTTTCCACAAGTTGATATGATTCTTTAGGGTCTTAATGAAAAGTCTATAATATACTTTGGTTAAAAATTCCCAATGGTTGTGTAAAACAACACCCTTTTTACCTTGTCAAAATGAGCTCTGCGAAAGGGATTGTTCCTTTAAATGCAAATGAGCTCTGCTCACCCCGCCCCTCTCTACTCTCTGTGGAGTGACGAGCTGCTCTGAGAGATTTTTTACTTTAGCCGCGAAACTTGCTAACTAGCACGTCATTAGGAAAGGTGACTGCAGAGATTCATAAAAAAGGCACTTCTGCTATAGGTGAAGCTGGATCACAAATGATTTGTGTGAACAGACACATATATGTAGATCGGGAGGCGCATTCCCTTCACAAACAAACGTAATCCACTGCATCTTTAGCGGCTCAGATGTTGGGAGTAAATTACATCCAGCAACAGAACACCTCAATCCCTCTGTTGGTGTGACGCCACACCGACAGGTGTCTGAGAATGGCTCGATTTGAAGAAGGGGATATTATTTTTACACTGCCAACACACATTCACAAAAAGTGAATTTTGCATGACCCCTTTAAGGTCACAAGTTGTTTTTGTTAACATTAGTTAATGCACTTTGAACTAACTATGAATTAAAAGTTAAAAGTTAATTACTAGGCATTTTCACCTGTGGTCAGACTTTTAGACCCCACTGTACATGTGATTTGTTTTCCTAAATAAGCAAGGACCATTTTTGTTCAATAAAATTTGAAAGAACGTTTTATATACAAAGAATACATTTGAAAAAAAAAAAATTGAAACATTGTTTAATAAATACATAAATATGATTTTTTTTTTTTCAAATATCCAGATGGAATGAAAATTCAGGCTTTCCAAATCTAAGTGGTCACCTGACCTAAGATATTCAAGTACAACCAGGGTGTTAACACAGATGGCTGTTATAACTACTCACACGCTGAAATACGCATGCTGATTCAGTCATTTGACATTAAAAGTTTAGAAAAAAAGCGATCAGGACACTGTTTGGCCTGTGCCTAAAAATGAAGTTGTAAGGAAATGAATAACATTGTCTGACATTCACAGCAAGGGCTATCATCGCACATAAAGTCACGTCTAATCTCCTTTGACGTCATTGTCACTGGAGAGGGCGCATTCACAGACTCCATTAACAGATGCCTCTTCACTGTGCCAGTCATGCCTCACACCTAACGGACATACTGCTAACACACACAGGGCATTGCTGGCCTTTGTGTCAAAAGGGTAACAGACACGGATTGCCTCTTGCCATCAGGGCGGATTATTACACGGATGAGGGAAGCAGTTTGTTAACCGCAGCAGGACGACAACCTTCACGCCACGAGCTGTATGACAAACTGCCGATATGTCACTATGGCAAATGCTCACAGTTCACATTCAGAACTTTCTCACATTCACATTCATCCATCCTGTCATTCCACAGTTTACACAGCACCAATCTTTAGAGACTTGTTCATTCTCATGCTGTCGTTGAAGTCATGTTACAAACACGTTTCCCGGTGGGAAAATGGTATCTTCTTTGATGCCAGACTTTCTAAAATGTCACTTACAGACTTGTGGAGGCAATAAATTAGTATTGGTCATAGTTAAGTTTCAATTGTGAATGCTGACTATACAATGTTATAGCAAAGTGAGGTGTCTAACGAAAAAAAAATTAATATACAGTTTGGGGTCAGTACAATTGTTTTAAAAGAAATGAATATTTTTATTCACACGCAACAATGCAACAAATCGAAAGTGTTTAAACTTTATCTATTTAGAATAAGAATAAATATTCTTGACCACCATATCAGTTTTCAAAATTTTTGAACGGTAGTGTGATTTATGACAACAACGATGCTTGAGAAATATTGCACACTGCTATAAATAAAAGGCTTTAAAAAATAAGTAAATACTGTACATTTGCAACAAGGAGAGTTTGGAGATACAGAGATACAGATACAGACTTAGAATATGGTTTTCCCGGATCTGGAAAGAGAAGGGAAGGGCTTGACAGTTGTAAGTTTTGAGGACACATGGGAGAAGGTGTTAAAAAATGCATTACTCAATTTAGCAGCGGAAACACACAGTCATAGTACTGAGTCAGCCTCCTCTGCTTTTTCCGCTTTGTAACTACTAAGTGAGCATCGCAGATGTAGTTTATGTTGAGTAAATCTCTGTGCCAGGCCCAATGGGATGTTTCAGTCTTCTGAAGCACTGGTTGAATAAAGAGACAGTAGCCACTAACTGCACCTAGTTTACTTTGAAAATGTGTATATACATAATCAAATTTACAGAATGAACACGTGAGGAGCCTAAAAATGATTGTAATTGCAAACTGTCTATAGGCACATTTACTTATGAATTGAAAAGATGCACAGATGCACCAATTAAAAAAAAAAAGAAAATTAATTGCCTTCTTTAATACTGTTTTTGACAAAGCATTACATCATTATATTCTGTAGTATGTAGAATGGATATTCGTTCAAGTGTTAGATGGCAGCAAATGTAATCTATATGTAAACATAAGAGAAATGAGTATGCACAAATATCTTAATATCACCCAAACATCTCTAAAAAGATTTGATGATCTTTAATCAAATTTCATTTTCCTCGCAGCTTAAATTCAAGCACAGTCTGGACCAGCAAATGACATTTATCAGGGCCCTTAAGTTGCTGAAGTAGCCACTTAGTCACTAGAGTTGTTAAAGTGCTTAAAGTGCATCAAGAAGGACAGAGATGACTGTCTATATTTTAAAATAAAAAAGAAAGTCATATCGTGCACATTTCACTGGTAGACAATCTAACTAATGTAGCAAAGTGGATTTTTTCCACACCAGCCTTCTATTATTGATACGAATTTATAATTTTATATATTTGCAGGAGAACTTAAAATATTTAAATAAATAAATTAATAATTTCCAAACATAAATAAATAATACATAATTTATTAAATAAATTAAATATTAATGTTAATTAAGTATTAAATTAAATTCATTTTTAAATTCATATATTAAAATTAGAATAATCCAACTCTAAATTAAATCAAGATACACTTAACCCAAAATAAAAATAAATGATATCTCAATTTTAATAGATTTTCTTTTTACAAAACAATATCAGTTCTTAAAGGGGTCATTGGATGCCCATTTTCCACGTTGATACGATTCTTTAGGGTCTTGATGAAAAGTCTATAACATGCTTTGGTTAAAATTTCTCAATGGTAGTGTAAATAACACCTTTTTTACGATGCCAAAATCAGCTCTGCAAAAATCATCCTGTTCTGGTCGAGGCTGCTTTAAATGCAAATGAGCTCTGCTCGCCCCGCCCCTCTCTTCTCTGTGGAGTGACAAGCCTGTTTGCTTTAGCCGC